>JAVCKT010027483.1:18124-41599 GCA_032273925.1 Rhynchotus rufescens | reverse complement strand
AGGAAGGAAGGAAGGAAGGAAGGAAGGAAGGAAGGAAGGAAGGAAGGAAGGAAGGAAGGAAGGAAGGAAGGAAGCTCTTGACTGCCAGTTAGTACTTGCTTAAAACTTATGACTTAATACATACTATATAAGCTATATAGTGTTCATTGTGGGAACTGGAGAAAATACAGTTGATTTTTTGATTGTGCTTTCAAAAAAAACCAACCAACCAACCAACCAAGAAAGCCCCCAGTGCAAGTCACATAACTGCACCGAGTATGTTTATTCTAAGGGCTGCAAACATGGCATCATTGCAGCAGGTTCAGCAGTGGTGATTTAGTGACTGGGTAAGGAACGACAAGTACGGAAAGAGCTACCAACCCACAGCTGTTCTAGGCCCCATCTTTAGTCTCCACATAACGAATTTGGGCGCACCCAAGTTGACACGATGCTACAAATGGGAAAAATGAGTTTTCCTGGGGGAAAAAAAATCGAGCGTAGTCAAAAATCACTACTTCTTCCTCCCTGCTTTATACAGGATAAGCAGAATTTAAGGGTTTATTGGAACATACTGCAGCAGGAACTGGGCTCTCTATGTAGTGCTTGATCCTTATCGACTGGCACAGCTTTCTCCATGCATCAATTAGAAGGGCTTTTGTATTAAATATATTATTATTAACCTTTTGTATTTTTTAATAAATCATTCAGGAAGAAATACAGCTACCTGAATGAAAGGAAAATATGGGACAGAAGCTTTGCTTGATTTGCTTTAGGAGGACCATGATAATGAGTTTTATACTTCTCTGCTGTATTCAACCCTGCAAGTTGCTCTCAGTTTTGCAGTAATCCAGCAGTCCCCTCATGTTCTATTAGTGGGAGGAATTATGAACTATGAGATCTTACAGACATAATTTACCTATAATTTGAGATTATTAGATTAGATAATATTCCTTTAAAAAGAAAGAGAATAAAAGCACTGCTAGTTTTAGAGATAACAACCACCTCACTTTAAAAATACAGGCTGCAGCTTTTTTTGCAAATACTTGTAAGTCTTTTTCTCTTATTTCTATCAAAAAAAACCTGACTGTGCAGTGTTCCACTCACAAAAACATAACAGAAAAATCCAGTTTGCACTTGTATATCTGCCCTTGTATTGGCAAAATAGCAAACCCAAGTGCATGATTTTGCCAAGCAGGCATCTTGCAGATATGGTATCATATGTAAACATTTAAATAACTGAGTCCAGTCAGGCCATTGCAAGTAAACATAGAATATGTTGCCACCCATTATGAAGCTTAAAGACAATCTGATTAATCCTAGAGAGTTTTGGCTAAGGATGGAAGGTGACTGTGGTGTGAGAATACACCACAATGAATATGGGATAGTTACCATTTTTGGGTCTGAGAAGCCAATGTAAATTCTAATAGCTTTAATAAAGCAGCAGATTTTGAGGCAAATGATCACTGACTGCTATAACACAGACCAAAATCAAAAAACTGTGTCTAAATCTTTTACTCAGAGACACCATGTCTGAAGTTCTTATCTCATTCTAACTAAAAACACAGACTGAGCAAGTTATAAGCTGTTGTTTCACTGACAGAAAGATACTACAATGTCATGAGGAAACCTGGCTGAAAACTCCAGTTTTCCAGTTATGCAAACACTACAGATCAAGTAGGTCAAGCAAGTACTGGTGATAGATACCGCTGCACTCTGTTTCTGAGCAACTGTCTCCAGCTAGAACTCAGAGACCCACTACTGAAGTTTGAAGACACCACAGGCTTAGCTTTTTGTGGTTCTTATTTTAAAAAAAGAAAGAAAAATCAGCACGTTTAATAGAAAAGACAAATCTGCTCTCCAACTTTGGTAAAGATACTAGGTCCTGCTGCTCATATACATCTGGCTGGACAGTGGAGGATCCCACTGATAGCGCAAAACTATGAAGCACAACAATTATTTATCAAATTGAATGGCATTTAAAGTTTTCTAGAAGAGCATAACATTAAATTTGGCAAATATCATACAGGCAATAGCTAATGACAACAATGCAGCTACATGAAAGCGAAGTATAACATATGAAGAGTATGAACCGAATGTATGAGGTGATATAAGCAAGCAGCATGAACTTACTTACACAAAAAGTGAATAGAAATGGAATTTATTAAGTGAAATGGGCATGAGTTAGCATATGTAGAAGTAACTGATTGCCCTTTCCAACAGTCAGGAATGATTTTTTTTTAATTGGATCATGCTTCTCCACTGCCAAATTGGATGTTTTCTTTGCCCTCCTCAAGCACTAAAGGTTTTAAATAAGTTTTAAAATGTTTAATAATGTAAAATGGAAATAGTAATCAACTAAAAACTACCGCCACAAAAGGTCTCTGACTTGAATCTGTCCCTAGAAAGCTTTGCAATGCTTCACCCCTGCCAAAGCAGATGTAGGGTACAGTTTCCAAGGCACTAAAGAGATCACGTTTTCATATACATGCTGACGTTGCTCAAGTTCTTCATTTATGCCCATCAGGAGTATCACTTCCCTTCTCTCTGTGTCCTCAAACCAATATATTACTCATAACCCCATGGTAAGATGGATGCTGCAATGCACGAGGGGTGCTCTTCACCAGAGTAACTGGTACGGAATAAAGTACGTGCTGGACAGATGGTGTTAGTGTGTGACAGCAAACAGAAGCGCTGACCAGCAGAACCAGATCTGTGTCTCAAAGATCTAAAGAGCGCAGGTCTAATTTTTAGAAGTAGCCTACCACATAGAGACCTAAATTATTCATATTTTTCACCATTAATGGCAAATGTTAACACCAAGCTAAACAGACTTGTAGAAGCAATATGACTTTTAAGAGTTAAAAATATTTCACTTAATTCTCTGTTTGCTTTTTCTTTTGTTCATAGAGCAAAAGTCATCTTCTTCAGTTATGGTCTTTAGACTTCAATTCATGACCTCAAATCCCTTTGATTTTAAAAGGCACTAACCTAATTTGGGGCCTGGGATAGTTTAATCTTAACAAAACTTTTCAGTGGTACCTTTAGCTTTCTGCCCATGAACGAACCAACTTGTTTTCTTGCAGATCAGTCACTTGCTGTGTTGAATAGTCCCTGAATTCTTCAGTACATGGCTGAGAAGTTTTCTGGCATGAGCCTCATCCTAGGGTCTAGACTGGGTTGGAACTGACAGCAAAGGGGTTTTCAGCTCTCATGCTGCTGTCCTCTGTCTGAAGCTTTCAGACACCCATGCTGGCCCAGATGTGCAGCATGGTAGTCCACATGATGCATACAGAATTAGAAGCCATTTCTGTGTGTTTAGGCTTGACCTTTTACTTTCATTAATCCACCTGTAAATCCTAGGTAATGGTAATTTACCTTAAAGGATAATTTATATGTTTTTTTTTTCCCACCCACTTCTAATGATACCTTTGTGGAAACCTCGTATTCTGAAACAGATCATTAGATAAATAAAATATATATTTTTTAAAAAGAATAAAAACTGCAAAATGAATGCAAAAGAAGGCTCTATTAAGCTGGATTACTTCCAGTGCATTGGGCAAGAGAGGAATAATTCACCCAGACTCCTCTTGACTCCTAAAAAATGATTCCCTCCTCACGGCTCCCATGTCACCAGTCAGTCTCTCTACCCCAGGTTACCTATTTCACAACCCCAATCCTGACGAGCTTCTTATGATTTGCATACAAAAATCCAACATGTGCCTCATAATTCTGGTTTACAAGGATCGTGCTTTGCAATTTTTTGTTCAAGTTGTGGTAATTAGATCTGGACCTTGAGCCAGACAGCAGATGTTGGGCTTTCCTCACAGGAGGGAGCTGCCAGTGACCCCCAGGATCCCCTCTCATAAATCAGATGCTGCTTCTGCACCCTTTCAGAGTCTCTTACAGGAGAATAAGCTGCAGTAACTGCTATGGTCATGTAATTTTAGGACAGATCTGACAGGGAATCTCCTCACAGTGAAAGAATGCTGTAGTTTGGAAAGTGCAGGAAGCAAAAGGCATTTCTTTTAATGGATGGTGAAACCCAAAAAGGACTATGTTGATAACTCACATACTACTATTTGTAATGTTATCTCAGGGACAGATCTGGAATGGGACCCAGATATTTGACTTTCAAATCTCTTTACTAGCTTATTATGTTATAATGTAACTCTGTAATGTGATATTTATGGCTGGCTCAGGCAATGTTATCTGAAGGCCTCATGAGAAAAATTACAGACTAATACATATGGATTTGATAACATCTGCTAGGCTAATCAACAGGTGTTTGGTACAGTATAAAAATGCACAGGGAAGACTGAGGCCATGTTAGCTACAGATCTGAGCAGCTTTCTAAAAGCCATCCCAGCCCTGTGTAAGTCTGGGTCTATACGTGCCGCCCTGACACAGATTAGTCAGAGCAGCATGGGGAAAATGTATACATGGCTCAGTGCAACATAAGGTACAAAACGTGAACAGTTAATAAAGGAATTTTGAAGAAATTGCTCAAATTGAAGAACTGCAGTGGGCTGAGCATGTAATTTCCAAGCAACTGGGCACACCAGCATCGGGGCGGTGAACAAGTGTGGTCAACTGCTTGAGCATTTTACTTTGATTAATGCTGGAAGTTCTCCCCCAGAGATTCTAATCTTCCACTTAAAAAGTTTCTACCGTTTATGGTTGTGAAGAAAAGCTGAAAACGTGGCTCCATTGTAAGTTAATGAATCAGGAAAAAAAGAAAGGCAAAGAAAAAGAACTTCCACTTGATTTATTTTATAACAAATAAATCATGATCTTTAAACTAATCTCAAAGAGTTTATGGTAGCCTAACTCAAGGCTTTTGAGTGACTTCAGTTAGAAGTACTTAAATGAGATAACCAACTAGCAGGCTCCCTAAACAAAAATAAACACAGCCCTCTCCATAGTTATTCTGGAGGAGATTAACTCCTTTCCTTGCTAGCTCCATCTCTCACTGCTATCAACACAGAAATCAGTGACAGCCTTCAGCTAACTCTCTTTCCAGAAGGCCAATAGGTCCATTCTAAAACAAACTCTTGAGCCAAATGTTACTATCCTCCCATCCTGCGGTCTCCGCATACAGTATTTCAAGCCTTCTGGATTTTCAAACTTTCCTTGCAAATAAGAAAAGGGATGTTAGAAACTGCAACACTGCTTAAGGACTTCTTCGGAGTCATTACAAGTGATTCAAGCTAATCCAACTAACCAAGAACACGATTGCTTCCTTGCCCTACGTACTGCTGGTTTAAAATTGTTCCCAACACTTTCAGTCAGGGCATCACATGCAAAGAAGAAAACACAGTTTAATGAAAAAGGCTCCCCTCCTGCAAATTCTGCACAAATGACCACTCAGCATTTCTATCAAGTATTTGTAATACAATGAATCATGATTTCATACTTGTTTGAAGCCTTTATAAATAGACTCAAAGAGACTATATTTTAATTTGCTAGCTTGAAATCTTAAAAAATCTGGAATCTCCTCCTTCCATTGCTTACAAAGTGCGAATGATCAAATACCACCCATCACGGAATTTCCATTCCCCATCAGCTTTGGTTTGCTCATCTCTTGATTACTCTCATGTCTATTGTGAAGCTCTACTCAGGTGAATGTAGCTACTCCACAACCAAAAGAAATCTGCATCATATCACGTCACTGAAATCACTACATGGAAGGATAATCTTGGCCTCTTGCCATAGCACACACATGCACAGAAGAAAAAAAGTGATGTTACTTACTAGGAACTCCAGACACCAGCCGTAAGGGACGTAATACTCGGAAAGCCCGCAGTGCTTTAACATCGAATCCGGCACCTTTTCCTCCTATTGAATTCCCCCCATCTGCTTTGGTTGCTTGTTCTAAAATTGCACTAAAAAGCCTGTAAAAAGAAAGAGGAAACAAGCTGTAGGCAGACAGCAAGGCTTGGGCTAAACAGGAACAGAGATCATCGTCATCGTATCACCCAAGCTATCTCACAGACCTGTGAAGAGTGCCACACATCTCACTCGACTTTCACATATGGTGGAGGAAAGAGACAGACTCGTCCCATATGCAGTAGCCTAATGGTGATGTCTATACCATTTGCAAAGCACTTGTTTCTGGAGCAGACGTAAACGTGATACACTCCTCCTCCAGCCCCGGGGCTCCTTGCTGCCAGCTTGCAGATGGCCCCCAGTGCCTTGTGAAGAGGTGTGTGCCAGGTCTGCACCTTGCATTCGCTGGGGGCTTCAGCATGGGCATCCTGGTGGCACCTGCAGCCTGGCACAGCATGTGGGCTTGGCCTGGAAGGCATCCTCCAGGCTGCCCTCAACGGGCAGGCTGCACATGCGCACCGGGAGCTGGGAAAGCAGCCCTGAAATCTAGATTTTGCCCTTTCTGCTGTCATTGCTTTGCTGTCTTCATAAACCAACAAAGCACCCTAAGGGGGAAAAAAATGTAATTTTTAATTAATGCAATCATTAATTATTTGTCACCCATTTTAAAGGGAATTAAGATTCACCAAGGTCACTGCAGGTAGAAGTGGATGCAGAACTCAGGGATCCGTCAAGCTGCAAATTTTCAGATAAAAGAGCATGCTCAGATTACGTGCTTGCATATCCCACTGTTAATCTCCTGAGGCAGTGGCTAGGGAAGTGCAAAGCTGTAGGAGTCTCATGCTTTATTACAACAGCCTGAATGTTTTATCAAGGCTAAAAGGAGTTGCTCCTTTAAGGAGAAGGTGGCTTACTCGCAACACGTTTGAAAAGGCAGAGCTGAGTAGGAAATACATTGCTCTTTTAAGAAAGAGTTGAAGGTTCACTCTATGTGTTAATAAGAATTTGATTTAATAAATTAGCTTTCAGGAAGCAGCTACCATTTTTCTGGTAAAACATTAGTACCTTTGGGGGAGGACGGATTCCTCATGAATTTGCTAATGACTTTGCTTTCAGCCTTGAAGTCATCAGCTTGAACCCATCCAAATTCAGCAGAGATTAAAAGCTGCTCCAGTCTAAATGGGTATTTGGCACTGCAGAAAAAAGCTTGTCTGCAACAGGCAGAATACTCTGTGGCCCACAGCACACCACGGAGGTACCAGAGGTACCTTTAAACAAGCTAGAAAGATGCATGAAACACTCTCATTAGAGCAGCCTGGATTCAGCAGTGGGTAATTTATGTCACAGACACTGCAGCCTGTAGTTCCTTCTTCAGGATCTCATCTATACTCTCTAACCAGAAAACTGCCTCCAAACTGCACACGTAGCAGAGGCTGAGCTACCCGACTGCAGGAAGCTCCAGTTCCTGCAGTCCCTGGTTAAAACTTACTGACACGGCCACGAATATAGGGAGCTTGGCCTGGACAGAGAAAGGAGGATTCATTTACCCAGCATTGAAGTCAACATATCTCCTCAGCTCTAAATCCACACAAAAATGTGGATTACTGGAGTGCAAATGTGAAATTAGTTTCTCAAGCAGTTTTTAAAAATTTCATACAGAGAGTCTTATAAAACTTGTCAGCTGTGACTGAGGAACTCCTAACTGGATCTACTCAAAGCCTGAACTCCAAGCGCTGCAGAAAGATTTAACAACTAGGTAACAAGCATGGGAAAAACTGGGGGGGGGAAGCTGGCTGCTGAGTTTGTAGGTGTTGCAGACTGAGAAGCAGGATGCAGAGAAGAGAAAAGCAGGGCCTATGAGAAATACTGAGGCTGCTGCAGATATCACAAGCAGAGATAAACAAGGACCCATGCAAGGAACACGAATTATTGGAATATATACATACTTTTTGAACTTTGTACACAAATTACACAGCATTGCAATTTTCTGCTGCTCTTTGCAACAGAAACACTGTGGGTCAAATTTGGTCTAATGTATTTCCAGTAAGCTAGTGATTAAGCTCTATAAATGTGTTCTATTTCTCATTCACACACGGCTGTCTTCCTAACCAAGAGCACTCCCATGCTAGATGAGGAGTGCCATACCTACACAGCAGTCCCAGGCTCCTGGGGGCCTCGGGAGGAAAACATTCACTGCACAAGGTTCCTCACGCTCTTTCTCAGCTCTGGCTTGCAATACAGAAGATGAACAGTCTTAGATAAAGAACTCTGAGCCTGTGGCTGTGCACAAATGAGGGTCTGCTCTCCTGCTCCCCAATACCACTGCAGCCAGGTTTTGTTAACAAACAGTAGTTTTTGGCTACAGCTACTAAGGGCTTTTTCTCCTGCACTCATGCGACAGGCAAGCCATGCTCCTGCTCTAGCAGTCTGCACTGTAAGACTCAGTAAGCCCATATGGGGGAAGCAGAAGCACCAGTAAGTCAGTTTACTCCTGTGGAGCTGGAACCCCCCTTTCCTGACCAATGCAGCCCTACTCTAGGTCAACTGACCCTGCCCATGAGCTCCACGCTGAATGTGCTGCCTCAAGCCACCCAAAGTCTTATGGCTACTGCACTTTAGAAGGAATTTGCAATCATACCTGCAACCCCTCATTTAAAAAACAACATTTATACTTGACTTCCATGACTCCTGCTAATCCTGCTTTAACTCCAAGCTCTCTCTGTACTAATCCTGCTTTTCTCCAATGAAATACAACTTTTGATTTCTGAGATTTCTCTCCCCTCCCTTTCTACATTAGAGGCTGAGCCTGGTCTACTGAATCTCTATCTACTCCACCCTTCAAACTCAAGAGGACCTCCTGTCACATCCCATTGCATCTATAGCCTCCTGAGTTAGGGCATGGACAGACTGCTGTGACTCAGAGTACCACATGCTCATTTGGCCATAACTTCATTACGACCCAGAGGGAAAAGGAAAGACCTGTTCATAATAGCCCAGCTGATTAGATAGAGAGGAAATGTAAGGCTTCAGACTCCCTTTCCATTATCCTCTTCTTGGGAAAACCCATGACCTATTTTATAGCTTCTATGAGCTCTATAGAGTCCTCCTACTTTGTCAGATAACTGTTCTCCAACTCTAAAATTGATGGATGTTTACTACTCACATAAAACTTCAAGAGAGAATCCTTCTACTCTCTCTTCTTAAGGGAAGGCCTACTCTCGGATGAAAACCTTTGGGAGAAGCCCACAGTACAGCTGGTGAAATGAGGGGCTCTTCTCTCCTTCTCTTCTCTGTAGGTGAGTTAAATGAAATGTAAGCTCCAAGCACAATGCAAGAGAACACTGTGATGCCACAGAAATCAAAGCTGGGATGATGTAAAAATTCAGAAGGGCCTCTCTTCTCTTGGGGCCACTGAAAATTTCACCAACTGTTTTTAAAAAGGATATGAAAATCAGTCCTATCTTCTCCTAGCCGACTACTTTCTGACAACCTAAATTCACGTCCCAGTTTCAACTGGATGCAGCTGTTTCCACTAATGAGGCACAAATAACAATTAACTTCAATTCTGGATTTCACCTGTGACATGACTACACCTAAATTAATTTAACAGAGATGAACCATAAAGCAGAAATTTCTAATACACATACACATGAGTGGACCAACTCCACATTTTCTTTTTAACATTTATCTCTGACATATAAGGCTAGCTTCAGTGTTTGCCTACATTTTCTGCTTCGTTTTTGACATCTGAAATATGAAAAAGATTTTGTCTTTGCTAGATGACCCCAACAGCAGCGTGACAGGAGTGAAATCTGCTTTCCAGCTCTTCATCTCCTCCTTTGTGGGGAAGGGCATGCTGATTTTTATAGCATAAGAAAGAACTTGTCAAGGACCTCCAGAAAACAGAGGAAATAAAGCACTTGGAATTTTAAGGCCAAAAATCATCAGAAAAAAATACAACTGAAAGAATCCTTATAGGTGCAAAGGAAAAGTAAAGTAGCATGACTTTTTCACCATATTTTACAGTTCACCTGTGATGTGTCAGTATGGAACTGTTTGGACCTACCCTTTGGAAATTCCCCATATGCCTCCACCAAGACATAGACTGTGACCACATTTTCACATCTCTTCTAAACTAGACTTTTCAAATAGATTCACTGCTTTCCTTACCAAGTAAGACTGTCTTTCAAATTATGACACTTTTTTTGGTTCTTTAAGCAGCAGCTATGAGGTCCTTGGAGAATGGCTGTCTCTCTCATGAGAGACTTCTTCCAAAAACCTAATGTTAAAGGACATCACTGCTGTATCTGGAAGTTTATGTTTTACAGGAGAGTAATAGTAAGACTGAAGGAAGCAGGAAACACTTTGACTAGTGGTTATTGTTTGTGGGCTGTACCTCATTAAGCAGCTTAGGGGCATGATCTCTACTCTTAACTAATAATGTTCTTATCCACAGAGCCTCTGATTGATACCCACACAGAAAAATTTCTTCAAAGCAGTATTTAATGGTGCTGCTATACAGGGTCATAGGCTACTTAAAGATAAGCTAGAATCAAGCTTTAAAGGACTTAGCTGATGAATAAGCAGATCTCCCACGGTGCAAGAACGATAAGCTGCTAGAAACCTACAGGTCTGAAGTGCATCCCTTCTTCAGGAAACACAATAGTTGTTTTCAATACTCCCTCTCCTGCCACGTATTCATGTGGCCACATTAGAAACGCGGACTCTAGCACTCCTTTAGATAGCAAGGAGACCTGTCTTCAGAAGGTGCAGAAAAGCATACAGCAAATACCCATTTTTATAAAAACTGAGACTGCTTTCTATAATTTACGCTAGCTGACACACACTTCCATTTTCCTTATCCTCTACTGACTTGTATGTTTTAATGTAAAGGAAGTCAGCTTCTCTGTATTCTGTCTTCGAAGCAATAGTGCTTAGCTGTGTGTACTAGGTAAACAATGAACCTGTCTTGGTTTTGCTTCCTTAACTTCCAACAGAATTTGAGGTACTTCTCACTTGGCCTTTATATATATTTATGTGTTTATATTTTTATAGCCAGGGCAATTGTGACTGAACATGGAGATCACAGAATCATAGAATTATATGATTCCTAACACAGAATAAGCATGAGTGGCAGTTATCAGAGTCAATTCAAGACTTGATGCTTCCAGTGTTAAGTTTCTCATCATCCTTTGTTCCCTCCAGAAGTAAACCCCTTCACCCTGGCACCATTCAAGTAAGTCAGATTTTTCCAGTAGCTCGGGCTCTTGGGGCAGGAAAAGGACAGCAAGGAAATTTCATTACAAGCCTTTTTTTTTTCCTGTACTTGCTTTCTTCCTCCTTTCTATTTTATTTTATTTTATTTTATTTTATTTTATTTTATTTTATTTTATTTTATTTTATTTTATTTTAACCATGGGACTTCTTCCCTACCATAATATCCAGCTACGAGAGAATTTAAACATAATATCATGGAGAGTTTTCTGAGTAGAAAAGACAGGGCAGAACATGAGCAGACGACAGCAGCAACTAATTCTTACAGAGGGTTTGTGCAGAGAAAAAAAATAGTACACCAGCCTAGGCTGTGATAGTGCATAAGTGAGCCTGAACTGATAAACATCAAAGAAACTCATCTGGCCTTGAAGTGAAATCTGTGGCTTGAGATTGCCACTCTTTAACAGAGACCTTGGGGTCTTGGCCAGGTTTATTACACTTGTGCAATCCCTCTCCAGTCACATTTTTTCTTTCCCATCTACAGACTGAGAGCTGCTGGAGGCAAGTGCAGACAGAACAACTTAGAGCTGCTGCTTCTCTTACTGGCAAGGGAATTAATTTCAGCCGGAATATCATCTTGCTGATTAACTGCCCTAGCAGGAAAATTGAAAAGGACTGTGCTCAAAGTGCAGCTGCTCTCTGATTTTTGGAGCCTTGCTCTTCTACATTCCAGTGGAAAAAGAAGAGACAAGTTGAAAAAGTCTCTTTCTCATAGAAATAGGAAGGGAACAACCACATTTACACGTGTTTGTTTCTCCAACATTTCTTTACTTTCAACAGTGATTCCCAAGCAGGTGAGATGTCTGAGGGCATTTGTAGGTAGAACCTGTTGGAGACCTATACATCAATGACAGATATGAGTGGGAGATTTACCAATTTCCAAGGACCAGCTTGCTCTGCCATCCTCTGGCTTCAGGTAGCAATGAAGAGCCAAAGTAACCAGGCCCTGCTGCAGCAGGAAGAGCTGTGCCCACCTGGAGGTGGGGATGTTTTGGAACTAAGAACACACTCCAACTTGTCTTCCTTCTCCTCACTACCATCTCTCCTTCCTCATTTCTCCCTGATATTGGAAAACAGCAGGTTCAGGTATCACAGTGTAGAGTTTGTTGACTGGTAATTTCTTGGACAGATTTTACTATAAAAACAGTCAAGAGGCCACTTGGACTTATTATGGAGGGATTTTTACTACTAAGTGCTTCTTTCGAACAGTTTCTCTAGAACTGTTGTAGGTTCCTTTGGAAAAGAAATCAAAGCTTATAACCTTTGTAGGTGATGAAACTCTTTAGGCATGGAAGTGCAGGGAGAAAAGGATAAATTACACAGGAAAAGACCTGCTTGTTCTTGGTGTTGTCAAGGTGCATTATCCTTGCTTTATCATGCCTTCTAGACAACAATTTAAGACCCTTTGTTATCTCTTAACCTCATCTTGAAGCAATAGAAGATGTTTTATTTTGCCTTTATTGGAATCAATTAACCTTCTAACTTAAAAAACATAAGAGGAGTTAGGGGATTACAAAGGTTGCATTTCAAAGTGGCCATGTGATCCATAATATTAAAATTAGTCTTTACAAGAGTTCAGAAGTTAAAACGTTAACATTAGAAAATCAGAGCGTTGAAATCACCAACAAAACTGTGTGAATGAAGAACTTATATTTGTTCGTAAGAATGAAAACTTGAGAATTGTTCATCCTTATTTGGGAAAGACAAAAATCAGTAAAACTCACAAGACTGCAGAATCCATTTTTTTATCCCTGCCCCCAAAGAGCAGTTTAACTTCCATGTCTTGTAAATCATTAGAAGCCTTGGAAAAGGCTGGAACAGTGGTGGTAGAAGGAACATGAACTATCATTAACTCCTAACATCACCTGTAAGTAATGTTACCAACTCTTTCTCTGTCCTCATGCTCCTAGAGTCCCCATATTCCCACATGCCTCACATTCAAAGACAAGACGGTGGTACTCACCCTACTACCACAATTATAAAATCTAGTAAATTCCAGCCATTGCGGAGGTAAGCGTTGGGGTGAAAGAGAAGTCCATATGCTATTACTTTTAAAAATGCTTCCACTGTAAAAATTATGAGAAAGAGATATTCCACTCGTTCCTGGGGAGAAGACAAGAAAACAAGAAAAGCAATAGTTAGCATGAGTGAAACACAGTGGAAAAGAAACATTTGCTGCTTATGTACACCTAATGCATATGACATGCCAGAAAGCTTTTCTTTTTTCAACTACATAATATTGCAGCCAGTCTGACAGGACAGTGGCAATGAATTTTGGTTAGGTTCTGAAATCTGCTGCCCTTGTCCTGGCAGGGACTGAACATGACACAAGTCTGTGCAAAGGAGGAGGGGAGAAGGTTGGCAGGCATGTCCTAGTGCTCAGCCTGTGCCCGTGGTAAAATCCTGTCAGCCTTTAGGATGAGTTTCATGCATCCCATCCTCCAGAGAGGAAATGCTGCTGGATGCAGTGGTGTTAACATGGAGAAGTAAGGGACTGAGGCTGATGCATTTGTCACATTGTGCCTTCTTTTTCCACTTGTCTTACAGGGCTCCCTTTTCCTTTGCTGAGAAATAGGTAGGCTGAACGTTGATGACAAACGATTTGGAGATCAGGCTGACTCATGCAAGAGGCACTTAGTCGCTCCATCAGAAATGTACATGACCCCATGAAGCACGGGCTGCAATTAAGCACATCCAAACAAAGTCACTCCCAGTTACAGTACAGGCTGATTCAGGACAAGGGAGCAGCCGTTCAGACTCATAACAGACTCTCTGTCTCTCCTGTCCTGGGGGTTTTTAACCCCAGTGAAGAATCAGGGAAACTGAACCATTAGCTGATCACTACAAAAGTGCTGCAGGGTGAGTTGAGTGGAAAATAAGCAGGTGAAAACTAGGTCTTGCCAAAAGGAGATTAGGTCCCTGTCAAGTTATACTACAAACACAGTTGTTGGAAGGTTACACTGAAGAAATAAAAATGTGAGATAAATGTAAGTTAAAACAATCTTGAGATTTTAGTTTGGTTGCATCTTGAATGATACTCAGCTAATGGTCAGGTAGGTCACTATTTTTCTTTTCAGTTTCAAACTGTAATGGCTCTGTTTCAGCTCCAGGTAATTAACAGTAATCCACAAGTTGTCAAAAAACACATTAACCAATTCATCTGCACATTTACATTAACATGCTATTTTACACCCCAGAGAAATTCCATTTGACAGCCATAGGCACATATTTGTGCTTCAAAATACTGCTGTTTTTCCTCAGATAATGTTATCATAATGCTTGCAGCATTCCCCAGTGCTTAGTACAGGCAATACTTACAAAAGAAAAAGATTAAGTATTGTTCCTTACTTATCTGATCCACTTTAAAAGCTTTTAAACACGTCCACAGATTTGCCCTTTGTCCTCCCTAGCAGCAACAGATTCAAGACATTAAGAGTTTTTCTCTCTTTGAACGTATATTATGTGCATTCTCACACAGAGCCAGGAATTAGTGCATAAATGCTAACAAGCAGCAGTCCAGCCATGGGCCTTGGCCACTGAAAAAAAAAAACCTTAGCCATAGAACAGACTTATCTGGCCTCCCCTTTCTCTGCACCACCCCTAAGAACTGAACGGGTGCAAATCATAGTAAAATAGACCCCAATATTCAAGCGCTGTGCCCACATTTGTAATCAGGAGGTGCTGTCGGAAGGCTTTTTAAGAGAACTCTTGTGTGATGGGAAGTCCTTCTGCAGCATCCCTCTGTGGCCACATGCCTTCCCAGCAAGGAATGGGACCAGGCTCTGGCCCTGCGCTGCAGGCCGCTGGCCGGTGCTGGCTTTGCCGAAGACGAGATGCCCTGGCTCTGCAAACACAAGGTAAAGCCTCTGGGAAGGCTCTGCAGGGGAGCAACGTGCTGAGAACTGGAGAGGCGAGTAGGGTGTGTTGTGCCTCGGACTGAAATGGCCTTGCTAGAGAGGAATGAACAGCTTTTAAGAAGGAAACAAAGTGATTTCTATTGCTGCAACCCAGTCTACTAATGGGCCTTACTCCTTGCTTCAGCTATTGGGTTTTTGCAGTTGTGAGCAAGTTCTCATTCCCTCCCTCAAGCCAGGTAACTAACAGGCCTGAGACCACTCACAACCCTTTGCAATGAGTTCTTCTGGCTCTCAATAGACTTGGGCTCTCTGAGTAGTCCCCTAAAATAGCATGTCACCCATCCTGGCATTACAGCTGGAACCATGGTTTTGAGGAGCTTTTGAGAAGCCCACCCTCGTGTTTGGTCCAATTGGAGGCAGACTGATGAGAAAGGGGAAGCACTAAGGCTGACCTGGTGCTGACAACACTGTCCTTGACTAAAGGGACCTCAGGGTCTTTGTCCCTTGGACAAATGCTGCTGCCAGCTTTGTGTCTAGCTCTGCATTTATTCTGGGGCTTCAGAGCTCTGCTGCATAGTCGGGCTAGATGAACATTTCTGCTCCATAACATTCATTGGAATATCTGTATTATCTGCAACCAGAATGACCAAGGAACCAAATAATCTGGAAAATTCTGGAATAAACCACTTTTTTTCCCTATTGTTTTCTTGATACTGCACATAGCATCCAGAATTTCAACAAGAACAAGTTCCATTTGGTTAGGTTTAGAAGCCTCAGATCATTTTGTCTTCTGAAGATGCCTGTGGACCTACAGACTCCTGATTTGTTGCAGTAATAATGCTGTTTGTTGAACCATGTTACTGAGGAAGCAATATGCCAAAATTACAAGGATGTGTATACCTTTACATATATGCAAGCACACATGTACATATATATCTTCATGCTGCTTGAATAAAGTCTTTAAAATGCTCTGGTAATGTGGAAAGATTAATGAAAAATGAGGTTCTGAAAAAGCCTTGCAAAGACCATAAGATGCAGCATGTTGAGAAGAGGAGAGAGGTTTTACGATCCTCTGCACTTAAATTAATGATTTCAGGATCTAAAACTGAAGGAAAAATATTGGTGAGTTTAAGCAGAGCAGCTACTTCAAGAGCATTTCAGAAAGCTATGCTTGCTTACAACTGAGAAGGATTAAAAAAAAAAAAGAAACTATAATTAATTTGTGTTTCTTTTCTTTCTGTGCATAATAAAACTGAAGAACTTTCTCTGAACACGGCACAGCCCAGTGCAGCAGGCAAAACAGTCTGGACTGCGGGAATTTAACTTAATTTATTGCCAATTAACAGAAATCTTTGACTTCTGATTTGGGTACTGAGAAGCATAAACAACTTAAGGCGTAGGGAAGCACCCTTCCTGCCCTTTCCCAGGCTCAGCTTCAGCCCGGGCACCTCTTCTCCCTGCTTCCCGGTCCCTGCTTCCCTTGTTTTCGCCACGCATCGCATTCCGTCCCTCCCAATCCCTGCAGTGGAGGTCAGTGCTGGTGCCAAGGGGTTTCTTTCCGTCACAACCAAACCAGTTGCCCTGGGCTAATGTGGGTCCCTGGGGGCTGCCGCGTGTCCCCCAGGCCTCGCACCCCTCTGCCGCCCTCCTTGAAGCCCCTCGTGGCCGTGGCGCTGCCGCCTGCCCCCGCTGAGGCCTGCGTGACCGTTGCAGAACCGGCTGGAGGCGGCCATGGCCGGCGCGGGGCAGCCCGCACCTCCGAACAGGAGCTGTGGCAGGAGACACCAAAACGTGCTGTCACTTCAGCACATAGACAAGAGCGATTCGTGCACCAAACACCAAGAATCCAAGCAGAGCCGGCTTATTTTGGAGCTGGGTGAAAGAGGGAACGGTATTTTCCCCTCTTTCTGTGTGAGGGAGGCGGCTGAGGTGCGCGACGGATAACGTAGGTGGCAGGACTGCAGAGCAGGAGCTTTGCACTCGAACGGCACTGCTGAAGCTGGAGGCACGGAGAAGAAGCCAAAACATGAGTGGAAGAGGAGAAAGTGCAATAGTTTGCTAAAGCTGGCCGGTCTCTGGAGCATACACAGATGTTTTGGGGCTGGCTCCACTGCTTTCTTTTTATAGATCCAGGACATGAGCATCAGCCACAGTAGCTGATACGTTTAGCCAGCACTAGCACTGCCAAGAAATAAATTGCACATTTTCTTACCCTTAAAAAAGAAGAAACAAACAGGAACTAACTGTTGCAACTCCAACATATATTTGCAAATGATTACTCTACTGAACAAAACCCCACTAATTCCATCTCCATTTTGAAGATGTGAGAGGTTTGCTTTTGCTTTTAAGCTGCACCTAATGACACCCAGGGTTAATAAGAGCTTGAAAACAGGAAGCAAAGCAAAACCCTGGGGGGAGCTGTGAAGTATTCCTGCCATTGGGAAAGTTCTCAATAGACCAGGGCAACTCCCAAGAAACTGGTCCTCAGAGGATTCACTCTGGCTTGACCTCCAGGCTCTCCGTCCCCATCCACATGGCAGCACTACTAGCTTATGGTATTGCCTTAGCAGGGCAGCATGCTCCAGTCAAACTCATGCACCGCCATCCTAAGGACTTCACTATCTAACATTAAGTCGTTACCAGTTTTCACAGTCTTCCCTTTTCCCTGTTGCTCACAGCCTGCGCTACAAACCACAGTTTCGAGAGCCAGCTCTCGTGTATTTGTATAAGCAGCCAGCCCTGCACCTTTATACCCTTTATAAAGCTTCCTGGTTGACCCTAAATCACGTTACGTCAATGTCTGCATTATTATTCCCTAGTGCTTCCCTAAGCATAAGGGGCTACATTTCTCCAATAATGCAAATACTCCGTTATCTAAAGAAAACAGCAGTGTTTTAAGGGCTTCTGTCGTTTAGGATGTTTTGGCATTAACTGTACAAATAGCCTAAGAAAGATACAAGGCAGAATGGAAGCCCTCAGACTTTTTCATAGCAATCTTCTACTCATTGGAAGGAGGCTGAACCACAACGTTGAGAAAAAATGCACAGAAAGCTCTACGTAGAAAGTTCCATATTTTCAGATTAGTGGTTATTATCACATCAGAGATATGGATACCCACAGTGGGTAAATACGGTCACCTGAAGCTACCATTAGCATCGATAACTTTGACCCTTCGTGCTGAAGAGCCACACTCGTGAGCTTACAGGAGCTTACATGTTTAGTCAGCTTTGTTTAACACCAGATGACATCTCAATGCACTTGGTTTCTCAGGAGATACTTTTAGGCAAGTATGTATGACTGTATTGACATCACAAGCATGTTAGGGAATGAAAAGTAAAGCATATTTGGTTTTTGTTTGTTTGACTCCTTAAAATTACTGACATTGCAGGAAAAAAAAAATGCTAGTTTCCCTTCATTTGTTAAAGCAAAAACCCAGTAAATTGGCATACAGATGCCATACGTAACTAGCATACATAACTGTATTGATAACTGTATTGATATGCTAGTCCTAAAGGTAATCCACAGTATTCCTTCCTTTATCTGTTCCCTAAGAAAAACATTTTTTTTTTTTAAATCAAGCAATGGAACACCACCTAATATTACCTGACAAGGTTAAAACAAAGCCAAGGAAGTGGACGACAAGCATGCAACTAAACCTATCCTACTGTGTGGCAAACACAAGTCAGAACAGTTTCTGAAAGGTTAGCTTTCCAAGTACGATCAGCAGTGCCTTCATTCTCCTCCATCCAAATTCAGTGACTTGGCAGTGTATTTTATGGCAGTGTAAGCCTAACTAAATTTGACATACTACAGAGATACTCCCATTTAACTAACAGCTAATCCTAAAAATGGGAGTTATGCTCATGTGCAGCTACTTAAAAAACATCCAACATTTTCAGAATAAACCAGATAAATACAAAATTCTCAGTAATCTGAAAAGATAAATTACAAAACAGGAATATAGTGCAAGGCCACCTTCAGTGCTTTATAATAATTCATAACATGTCTATGATCCATTTAAAGAACTCCTACAGAAAAGTAGAAATTAACAGAAGAATAGGACATTGTTTTGAATGACTACAGACCTGATACACACACCCTATCTTCAAAAGTTCTTTGGTAAACCAATGAATACTTCATGTATAGCTCTCTTAAAGGATTGAGCTTAAGCTCCTTATTTTTCTTACAGTACTCTAGCAAAGATCAAGTTGAAGTTATTTATGGATCCAGTGGAATTACACTTTGTGTCAGCGTCCCACTGTGATACATAGCCAAGATGTACGGGGGTCAATTCTCTGTTCTAGGTGTTTTGTGCCGACCTATGTTCTCTTTCAGTGAGGCACGTCTTCCTTACTCACCCAAAGCAACAGACACGTGAGGTTGCCATTACTCTTCTGATTCAACATTTCACCTACATTTTTTTTCTGATAAAAGTGCTCCAGGTATAGAGAATAACTTAAGAAGTGGGAATCTCACATTCCAGAAGATTTGATATGCCAGTCCTGTGTGCACCGCAGTACCAAAAGGAGGACATTTTAAAATCTTTTACTGGAGAAGGTTCTGAGCAATTTCACATAATTTTGAAGGTAGCCCTGCTTTGAGATGGCAGTAGGACTAGATGCCTCCCAGATGTCCGTTTCAATCTGTATTTTTCAGAAATTCTACACCTGTATTTTCTCATTCTATTTGCATCTCACATCCTCAGAATAATCTACCAAACTAGCCATTTGCTTTCCGATTTTCCTTTGATGTTTTCCAGCACAATGCCTCATTCCTCATGGTAGGCATTCCCCTTTCTACCTTCATATAAATGATTACACATCTAACTGAACCTAAATTTTGGAATATGGCACTGATTAGATAATGTCTAACCAATATAAGATTTTTATTTACAATTTTTGGTGAACAGTAGGGGAAACCTCATGGGATTCATTGCTCAAGATTTCTGCTTTTTTAGGACTGGAAAAGAACTATGGGATTCCCTCTCCATATGAACTAAAAACAGAGAATATGTTCCTTGTAAACTGAAAGTTTTATGTGTGACAAGAAATAAAAAATTGATGACACCCAACCAAGTCATGTACAGACATTTAAACCTGAGCATTTCTGAGGAAGCAAAGCAAGCCATATCCCTGGTTCTTTTGGTTTGGTCCACGACTCTGATTAAATGTAAATCAACTATCACTTTATATTCCTATCAGACCAACATGAGATTTCCTTTCTAGGGGAAAGCAGCGTAGAGAAGGCTACATAAAATTTATGGTTGTCAGGCTCAGTTAGGACCCCTGGGCAGGAATTAGAAGCTGGCTAGGTGCTGTTTTGTTATCATGCCCAAGAATGAAGTTTCTGCCCTAGTAAAAGCTTTTTACTAGTTCCCTCATGCAGTTCCAAGTGCAAGGAGGCAGTCCAGTGCCTTCTCCCAAGATTAAAACAGCCATCTGAAATGCCACAGTTGACTGTCCATCTGCCAGCCCCAGACTGAGGACAGAATACCAGGGGCATCCATTTAAATCAGAGCAGCTTCCCTGGGACAGTTACATCAAATAGATCATGACAGGGCTTCGCACGTCTCATTCAGCTCCCAAATGACTCTGGTAAGTTAGACATTGGCTACTCACCACACTCCATTTCATTATAACACTTGATTAGTACTATTAATATTAAAGCAGTCTCCTCTAGCCTAACCTTTCTATGTGCAAAACCATTTTGGTGCCTAATGCTGAGCATTTTGCTGCCAGGCAGAACTGTAAATACATATCCTGCTGTAAGGGGATTTTTTTGGAAAATAGCTGTTAAATGATTTCAGGGGATTTTCAGGAGTGTTTATAAAAGGCCTTTACAGCTCATCATTTAAGCCAGATCCACTAAGATGCTTGCTCTTGGAAATAAACTATGTGACACCACAGAAATGACTATTTTGCTGATTTTATTGCTTCTTGGCATATATGGTATGTTTCCTAAAACCAACCTTGTCCTGAGTTGTTCTCATGATATGATTATCATCTGACCATGATTACATGATCACTGCTTTCAGTACATTATTTTTCAATGAACTTCTTATCTGTAGGAAAAATGCTTTAAAAAAACAAGTCTCAAGTATCAGTCTGCCAAAAAGATGTAACCCTATTCCCATAAGATTTATTAATTTTAAGTCAATCACATGATTTCTAGGTCAGACCGATATCTTTTTTATTCCTTGGAATCAACATTATTATAGTATACTACATAACATGCAGTTTGTTAGCCGTGTAAGTCTAGGTTGCTGTCATATGGAAGGTATTTTGAGGAACCTTCATGTTTACATTCAGGCATCTCATCCAAGAGATCACTGAAAACTGGGCCCCAAAATGAAGGGCTGCATTTCCAAGAGAAGCCAACATGTGGATAGTAAGTTCATTTGGAAATCTGTGCATGATGAGAGTTTATGTGTACCAAGGATTCTTAACAATTCCTTCATGGATAAGGAGTGTGGAAGAGCTGCATTCCATACCCTTATTCAAGCATCTTTTCTCCCAAAAAGTTTTCTTTCTTTCCTTTTTTGAAATGATCCAAAAGTTCTCAGTAATTTCAATATCAGGTTGTAATTTTATGCAGGGTTAGACCAACACATAATCCAAATCAGGAGAATTCTGCTACTAACTTGAATGTGAGAAGTATTATCCTCTTACCAGATAGGTCAGTAAGTATCTACAGTCCGGATTCCCCATTTCATCTCAACCCTTTCATAACACTCAGGTAACACTAAAGAACTGGAAACCTTCTCTCAAATCCCCTTGCAGGGACAGCCCCGTTTGAAGAGGGATCCAGCAAGCACCAAAGCAGCAGAATGGCAACGCAGCTTCCCTCCAAGCCCTTGGCATGTTTGTAGGACAGGACAAAAACAGGAAGGATGAGGAGAGCTGAAGAAAGAAGTATTTGGGCAGCTACCTAAGGATCACTTGTCAGCAAAAGTGGGTTCCCCAAGAAACCACAGCCCCATCCAGAACAGTTTAGACCCTCCGAGAACTACCCACAACTACTGTGGGACTGTGGGGACTGTAAGGACTTGGACTAAGAAATGTAGAGGCACAAGAGACTCCCTGCAGAAAGTTGGCCTTGAATCTCAGTTTTAATAGGCCAATAAGAACAGAATTTTCTCTGAGTGACCACCCAGAAGAGCTCATCTATTGCCACTTTCAAAATATTTCTGTCAAATGCATTTTAATCTGAAAACTCTTGTGCATTTTACGACGCTGTAATTTATGTTTTTAATCTACTACGATTCTCTTATAATTGTTTGTGCAGCGCAGCAATGCCTAACAAGGAATGCGAATGCGTTATAAATAAATTAAATTTATGATTATTTATAACCTTCTCTCTTGAAATTTCTAATAAAGTGGCCCCACAGCTCAGTTTTGCATGATTTAGGACTGTGGTCTCTCTCTGTACCTATCCATACTAACACCCATATATGCATGAGCGAGAGAGAGCGAGTTTTGTGTGTGTGACCTTCTCTTTCCACAAGTAATTTGAGGGCGTATTTAACATTCTGTTCACACTGCTCAAAGCAGACAAGAAAAACACAACTGAAGGGAATGAAAAATGAAAAGTCCTTGCAGCTTCTCCATCTCAGTCTCTGTCTTCCCTTCCGTGGAGTGAAGTATTTGAGATTTTGTTTACTACCCCTGAGTAAGTTTCTGTTCATTTGCTTGCTGCTTGAATGGACAGTGCACACGAAATGAGGCTGCTATAAGGACCTTTGACAACCAGCACATAAAACTCATTTTATTTCCCTAATGGAAGTCTAATTGGTAATTAAAAACATGACTGTGACCTGTGCTGTACCCGGACAATAGAAATGAACTTCATTTCGAATAGACCAAGCTCATAAGGCTACAGCTTTGCACAGCAGAAATTCCTTCAGGGAAAGCAGAAGTGAAAAAGCTGCTTTAGTTTTTAGCAGGTTTTGCTAATTTATGCTCACCTGAACCCCCCAAACTACTAGAAATACTTTGCCAGCTCTTCTGCTCCTTGGCTGAAGTCCCACCAGCCCCTCGTGGTGGCTGCAGGTGCTGAAAGACACCCAGGGACTAAAAGCAGGAAACGAGAGTTCAGATTCCTCCTCCTCTAGCCAGACTGGGACGTGTTTCTCCATTTCTTGTAGGCCAGGCCTTTGCTTCATCCTCATATGTGCAACTATTGGGGGGTGAAGGGGAAAATAGCAGTTCTCCAGCCAGCTGGGATGACTGGGTGAGGTGTCTCAGCGCGCGGCAGGGACGAGGCGGCGGATCGCCCGCACAGAGCCTGCAGGAGCGCTCCGGCGGGTGCAGATTAATGCAAGGTCAAGTCATATCAAAATATTTGGATTTGCTTCAAGAAATCCAAACATCTGGGAATGTTTAAACATTTTCTTTCAATAAAAATGTTTAAACATATTTCTGTGCTGTTTCTGCACTCAAACTTTCTGCGAACTCCTCTGGGGGCAGGGGAGAGAGTGCATATGAAATACAGACTATTTCAACTTTTCATTCAGATTTTCACCAAAACCAGATTTTGAATA
>JAVCKT010027483.1:0-10740 GCA_032273925.1 Rhynchotus rufescens | reverse complement strand
GGAGAGGAGAGGAGAGGAGAGGAGAGGAGAGGAGAGGAGAGGAGAGGAACATCCTGTGTGAGAAGGTATCCATGTTTCTCTCCTGTCCCCCTCTCATGGCAGCAGTCAGTCCTCAGCCCAGCAGAGCTTTCACACAGGCTAGGCTGTCTCAGGGTGAAGGGCAGGAATGCTGCTGAAAAGGCAATTTACTCCAGAGGCTCCACGGTAAGGAATCACTAGCTTTACCGTAGGTAAAAACAAAAAGACCCTAAATGAGATTGCTTGGCTGAGAAGCTCATCCAAGAGTGACAGAATGGTAGAAAAGTGGAGCAAGGTGTGCTTAATAGCTGAAATGGTATCTGAACTTGGGATACTTAAGAAAGGTAAAGCCTGTGCCAAAGCCAACCTGTCCTGGAAGCACCTGAGAGCCGAACGTGGCTGCAGGGACTGAGGCCAGACGGCTTGGCATGAGGGATGGTGACACACTGCAACACACAGGACGTAGAGCCCTGTCTCAAGGAGATGGTTTGGTGTCTCCAGAGACCCTTGATGTAGGCATAAGACAACACGGAAGCCTGCAACAAGAGGCATCTTAGAAACAGAGCTTAACTTGGGTCATGTTTTACTAAGGCATCGCTTGTCACTGCATTTCTTTGTTGTTTTTTTCCCCACATTTGGTGGTAGCTTTTAGTCTCTTGTTCTCCTTCCTGTGACTTCTCCCATTTTCAGCGCACTTCAATCATCCCTACTTAAACAATATTTTCTTGATTTCTGTCACTTTTTTGTCAGTATTCCTGAGCCACCAATAAAACACCACAAACACCTTCACTAACAGCTTGTAATCCCGGTACTTGATTTGTTTAGTAGAAGCCCACAAGTAAAAATGTACTCACTAGGAGGCATCAAAAAGTCAACAAGAAGGCATGAAAAATCCAAACAAGACTATACAAGGAAGGCACAGTGTAAAAAGTCAGATTCAGCTTGGAAGAAAAAAGAAAAAGCAAAAACAAAAAAAAAGGCCAAACATTCCTAGGAATCAGCGGTGCCCTGGTTCTTCTTTAACAGCACACACTGCCCACAGCTGCATCTCCTGATTTGCAGTGGACTGTAATGAAAGTATGCTGCTCTTCAGCAAAGGAGTTAAAACATGCTACAGAGATGCAAGGTATTCTCAATTGCTAGGTTGGGCAAACGCTGATAAAATTTTAGGGGTAAAAGCTAATAAAGGTTTAACTTGTGTTATGGACAAAATCACTCCCTAGCAATTCCTTGCAAAGCAGAGATCCAAAGGTCACACAGTCCCATTTTCCTGTGCTAGTGCTAATGAATCAGAGCCCATTTTTAAGAGACCAGCTATTCAAAGGTCTCCTCTGTCTGTGCCAAAGCACCTAGCAATATTTCCTCATTTCATATTTCAATCTCAGTTGCCCTCACAGACTCCAGCGAGACTCCTGCTTCCCAAGTAAGCAGACATTTGTGCTTTGTACACCAAATTTTATAATAATAGTGTGCATGGCAGATATGCATCTAATTCTTTTAGACTTGCCCCGATACATAAGTTCCAATAACAGTCCCAAACTGGTCCTTCCTGTCTTCCCCTCTGCGGTTCACCTGGCCAAACAGGCCCTTGCAGACGGAGCTGCTCGTGTGGTGCTCTGCGAGAGACTGGCCATTCTGCAGAGGGCCCTCATCTTGGCATCTTTTTTTTCCCATTTTTCCCCCAGCCACTGAGTAGTTTTCTTGTAAAGTGGGCTCTAAGCAGAGTTATTTTCCTCTCCAACATTATAAATATCCTTGCCATGGCAGACAAGCTAAAATACTCAGCGATTAAGGTATCACTTCAATTTATTGCCCGATTCGAGTTATCAAGGCCCTCGCACTCCTAACAGTCCTCTCAGAAACGTTTGGATCTGAAGGGCACAAACCTCGTTCCTCATCTCTGCAGCACCTATCCAGACAGGTACGTCACAAGTGACCGTAAAACCAGCAGCATTTCCAATACCAAAATACACAGGAGCCTTATAAAAATTGATTAGATTTAAGAGGAAAGTCAACCAATATCTGTGTCCACTGCCAAACTGCAAAAGGAAAGAGACTAAAGCAGACTAGTTTACAACTTCGGAAAAGAATTAATCTGACTCGCACACTGACTAGAGGACATTTGTCTCCATAACCCAGTGGGCTTCTGCATTTTTCATTCTCTTGAAGAGTATTTTCAATTTCTGATTTCTGTGCTATGGTAACAATTATCTCTTTTTGTCTTGTCCTTTCTTAACTCTTACTCAACTGAAAAGGAAATGTGAAGTAACGAGAGTATCTATGTGGGATATCTGTCACATGGGGTGGATGATGGAGAGAAGGCAATGAAATCCCCTTAGCCTGATTCCCATGGGAAAAGAGCACAGGAACACTATCATCTTGAAGCTGAGAGGCAGTATTCAGATATGAGTGACAAAGGTCGTGCAAACACAGAAAATACACAGAAATTAAGGAATGTTCTTCATCCTCAGTTTGTCTACGGAAATAAAAATGAAACCTATATAACTCTTTAAAGTTAATGGAGCCGCTTAAAATGAAATACCTGCTCCTTCGGTATGTCAAGAGTTCCTGAATGAACAAGGAAAATACATGAAAATACATCTTCCCCAGCAGAAGTCTGATGGTTCTCCTGGACACTGAAAGAGGTGTCATTACCCACTCATACATGAGGAAATGAGGAATAGATTTTTTTTTTTTTTTACCATTTTTACTGATTTTTAGAACACACACCTGATTATGTAGACTCTACCAGTCTAAGCAAAATGTTAAGATCTTTCATAACCTCAAGGATTTTCCAAGCCATATAAAAAAGTAAGGCTAGGGATTTCTACTGTCCTAGGCCACAGAGAAGCTAATGCTCACCAACCCCAGGGATGTTTTAAATTGACCACTCAGTCCACACCAGCACTGAATTAGGGCAGCTTCTCCGCCCGGAGCAGAAAACAGCATCTCCAGGCTGATTTTGAGAGTAGCTCTTCTGCAGTTCCTCAGCTGCACTCAGAAGCTGCAGACAGGGGTGGAATTTGTTCAAAACGGGGCATTCAAGTAGGAAATTTTTTTGCCCATGTGACTTATCAAAGTTGCACACAGTGCAGTGAGGTTATGAGAGGGCAGAGCCCAGAACTGCCCCGTCAGCTCCCTGCTCGGCCAGCACCATCTGCAACCCGTGCTGCCCAAGTGCTGAGAGAGAGGTAAACACCTTCGCACATGGGGTCTTCTATCAGCAAAACAAACTTATGGCTGCCTTCAAACTGGGGATACTGTCAAGTTAATTATTGCTGTCAAGTTAATTATTGCGGCTGTTCTTACTATTTTCGAGCCATCATCGCTCCTGTAACGATTCGCTTGCTTCCTTGGAGAATGCAGTGTGTCTGCGGGTAATGATTTCACTGCTTTTCCTCCTCTGCCCGCCTCCTGATTGCTCTTTTATATTGAATAATCATTTATATGGTGGTTTAATTAGCTAATTATGAACGTGTTTGGGTATTTTAAGGAGGAAGAATCATTGTTTACTTGCTAGTAATTAAGTGGGTTGTGTTTGATTTCTGTGTTGGGAAATTTATGAGTACTATTTTTCTGGGTGGCAGTACCAAAATATTAAAAACATAATTATTTACTTACATTATGGTGCACTAAATGGGGGAGTAAATTTCCACGACTGTAGGCTTTCAGCTTCTAGGAGATTATCATTAGTATAAATGATATACTATACTGGATATACTTATTAGGATACAGAAGGGGCAGCGGAGAAGGAGACAGTAGTCAAAGACAGAATTGCCTCAGTGCCCCACGCTGAAGGCTTTGCAGAATCCTCTCTTCACCTGTCTGATGTCAATAGCAGCACAAACAGCTTCTAAATCTCTCGTTCCCCTTGAAGGGTACAGAAAAAAAAAACAGCCCTCTAAATGGATTTTCTGTGGTTCTTTTGGTCTGTAGGGGATGGCTGTCCGGTGAAGCCAATGCTTCTCTTCCAGGAGAAGATCTGCGTGTTGGAAGGCACTGCTTGAATCTCTTGATGCTGATGACCAAGGTGGCCACAGCGGAGCAGCAGGTGCCAGCAGAAGGCCCGGGCAAGACCAGCGCGGGCGCAGACCCTGGTGCTGGTCTCGCCGTGTGGCTCCCCTGGGAAGGGCCACAGGCAGCCGGCACCGAGGGATGAGATGTCAGCATTGCCACTAGGGCATTCTGAAAAACGCACAGCCTATGTAGCAGGACTGAAAAAGAAAACAAAAAAAACCCCCAGACACATGATGTGCCAAGGATAGATCTCAGAATGTTGCTGTTAATTTCCCAGGATGGCATCCTGTATGAGGCATTCATCCTTCCTGTGCAAGAGCGGACAGCGTGGAGTGAGATGGATCATGCAGAAACAATATGAGCAATATGAAGACTCTAGTTTCCTCAGTCTTTTACCCCTCAGTCTTTACCTCACTCTCTGTTTTCTCACAAACACATACCAGTCAGCCCCTCGAATCAAGCACAGTCCCAATATCTATGTGTGCCAGCTGGAGGGACAACAGAGCATGGCTCTGGCTACAAATTAAGTCCTTTCCATCATTAATGCTCAACAGCCTATACCATGCATGCACTTAGAACATGGTGGCAGGAGAAATGTCCTAGTATTAGTTCTTAAATAGCGCAAAACAGAGGGCAAAATATTTAGTGCATTGACTCAGGAACAGAGGAACTATTCACGTTCTGTCAGTGTGTGTTAACAAGAAAGTGTCTAGAAAGAAGAGATTACTGTTAAGGTATCTGCAATTCAGCCCTCTCAAAGGCCAACTTCTGTTCCCACTACTGAGAAAACCAGTTTGATGCCTGTGTTTTCCAGTAGCACTGCTCTTGGCTTCACTGACAATCAAGAGTACGAAAAGGGATCATTTCTTAAAAGAAAGAATAGAAAAAAACATCAAACCAAACATACTCCCCCTTTTGTGTTCCCCTTTTTTTCCCTTTTCCATTGAATTTCAGGGGAGATTAAATGCCACCTCTTCCACAACGTGTTTTGCACTTTTTACACACTGCCCACTGACCCTTTCAAATCTGTTTTTCTAGGAATTCTGTATCTATTTTGAACTCCTACATACTATAACTAACAACAAATAAACAGGCAAATGCTGAATTCACCTTAAAAGGACCTATTGAGAACAGCAGCCATGTTTCTGAGGCTTTACTACACATTTTCAAACTTTGAACATTATGCAGGCTGAAACTTTACTTGTTTTTTCAGAGCAAAACTGAGAGCAACTTAACTTCAGGAGCCAGAGCCATTACCAAGTTATCAGCTACCATGAAACTCAAGGTGCAGCTGCAAGGCTGGGCAGCAGACGCAGGTTAAGCGGACAGGTTAAGTGTACAAGCAAAGTCTCTTGCCAGCCTGCCAGGACTGACTTTCATCCCTTCCCAACTTCCATTTCCATCCGTCCCAGGAATTAAATCCATCTTGCAACGTGAGCTGAAAGTTATTCGCACCACTGCAATTCACAGCTTCGCTGATTATTAATGACAAATGTGCAGGGAAGTTTTATGTATGAGCCTAAAGCCTCCTTCTACCTACACCATTCTTTTTTCACAAGTGCGGCTGTTTGTTTGGGTTTTTAACCCAGAGTGGAGTTACTTCTGTGATCCTGAGAGCAGAAGCCATTCCAGCATCTCATGGATAATTAGTATCTCAGCTATCCACACTAAATTTTATTGCATAAACACTTTTAAAACCCAGTTTGCGTATATTTTTGTAACTTGATTATCAATTACTTGTCTGCCCTCAGTCTTGCAAACATCTGCATTGACTGATGAGTATTAAAGGTTAACCCTTTATCACAGCTCTTGGGGCCACACGTCCCCCAGGTCCAGCGACCCAGCACTGAGGCACACCAAGGGCACCAGTGTGCCCCAGCAGCCTGGCTGCTCGCTGAAAGGCTGGCCGTAACTGCAGAGCCTCAGAAGAGGCTGCAAGCTGAGAGCTAAAGCAGCAAATTTGGGGGGAAAACCCTCCAAAATTTGGGCTTATTCAGAACCAAATACTGACACTGATGCCCTGTGCAGAGCCCCCTATTTCTGCAGGGTTTTTGCTTTTTAGGTTAGTAGCATCGCTCGTCTGCTTGAAAAAATCATTTCAGAGCAGGAGGAGCAATTTTAAAACCTGTCTTGCAACAACATATCTACATGACCAAAACTGAGAAGAGCTAAGCTTGATCATATAGACTTTTAAAAACTTCACCTTCGTTAAAAAGTGTTCCTCTTTCTGCCTAATTGGTATAGGCCCAATGCCTGTCATGCTTCGCTCTGGGTGTTACCCAGTCTCCAGGACCTGAGATTTGTGGATTTCTCTAAACCCTGATTCCTTACAGCTCCTCACACTGGCAGCCAGGGACAGGGAGGTTTCCACAGTGCCCCAGTGACCCCTGTTTCCCAGCCTCAAAACCACAGGAGAACACGCTGGTGAGCACAGAGGCCCCACCAACACCTTACATGACCCTTGAATGTCTGCTCCTCTTGTTGGCAAAGAGTGGAGGAAGATGAGGGAGCAGGCGAGAAGGCCTTCAGAGATGAATGCACCAAAGCAAGGAGACCATTTCTCAGTTTCTCACCCCTTGCACCAAAGGAACTCCTCGTTTCTCCCTTTGATCATTAACACATGCATATACTTCTTATCTTGCAGGGAGTAAAGCTACTAGGAGCATAGAGAAGGAAGATAAAAGTTTTCCTAACAGTTGCAGACAGAGAAACAGGACCAACCTCTATTGCATGTTCCTCCTGCAATGTCCACTCTACTTTTATATGCTGTAACAGATGGAGCTTCCACTGTTTCTCTTCCAAGCCTCTTTCAAAAGCTCAGAGGCCTCACAGTGAAAATGTTTCCTACCACTTGAGTCATCTCTTACTTGTCAAATACTGCTAGTTTTTACTCCATTTCCAAACCAACTCCATTTTCCAAAATGGGTTTCCAAACCAAAGAAATCCTCTTTATAAATGTTTGGGGGAAAAAAAAGCACTAATCAACCATTTGAGAAGTGTGGCATTTTTCCGCCCTAAGATATCAGCCCCTTCTTTTTATTCAAAGAAGCAACAAAGCAGCAGCCTACCAAAACAGGATCACAAGTTGTTTCAACCAGGGCAGGAAAGGGAGGACAAAGAGAAAGCAAACCAGAAATGAGACTGAAAAGTGAACAAGGCTCCAATAAAGTCACCTTGATTCAAATTACACAGTCACCCACGGCAGCAGCATTAGTGCTTCGCCCCTGTGCAGGCTAACCAGCAGTTATCATTCCTATGTGTACACAGCATGCTTCCCTGCAAAATAAACATACAACCAGAAATGGTTGTTACGTTTGATGTATTAACACCCCGAAACCCATGTCCATACGTGAAGGCTACAACCCACAGGGCTGACTGGGCCAGCCCAGATGCTCTTGGTGCTGATGGGCTGCAGCAGTGCAAGTAGACCCCAGACTGCTGGGAGATGCAGCAAGGACAGGGTAGGTCACTCCAAGGGAAGGTCTCAGTTCTGCCCAGGCAACAGGAGATCAAGCCAACTTCTTGGCTCGAGGTTCACCTGCTAGCTTAAGGATGAAACCAGAGGATAAGCAAGGTCCAAGCAAAAGTGATTTTGCTGCTGCAGCTGGAGGAAGCTAGGCATCCTCTAAAGGCTGGAGGCACAGAGGAGCTGCCTGGATCCAGCACGGAAGGCTTGATCATCATCTGGGCTCCAACTGAACCGCGAGTTCAGCTGGAGCTGTGAACCTTCTGTGAACCTTCTGGTTCACAGCTGTCCACATCAGGGTGTGCCACAGCTCCCTTTCGTTCCCCGAGCCCGGCTTTGCTTCCCAGGGAAGGACAGCAGGCCTCCAGGCACAGAGCTTGGAGCAGCCAGGGAAAACATTTAGACCTGGACACTGTGAAGCACACTTGGATCTCACAGCTTATTTATAGCAGGAGGGAACACAAGGACGGAAGCGCATTAAGCAATGCCCTCAGGACTCAGACTTAGCCCAGTGCACTTCCCTATCCCCTTCACCCCCCCAAAGCATGAGACTCCTTTGGATTAGTTCTACATGCTAAAAACTGCTAGTTTGTGTTGATTTAGGTCCATATTTAGATGAAAATATGAGTATATAAACTCTTCAACCTTTTGCTTCGGAAGCTAATCCCTCCTTTTCAGAGGAGGCCACAGACATTACGGAGCTTGGTCTTGGAAGGAGACAAATGCAGATCCCCAGAGGTGGGCAACACGAGCTTAATCAATCTCAGGTAGGGCAACACGAGCTTAATCAGTCTCAGGTACCTGCTACTCATGGCTAGCACGCCAAAGGACACACGATACCCAGCCACAGAAGCAGTTCTTCCCGCGCAGCTGCCTGTAGCTGTAAATTGCTCCTAAACCCATTTCACTTGAGACAGGAATTGTAGTGTTGGAGAAGGTCACGAACAGCCGTAGCCTTTGGGGACTGCTAATTCTCAAGCCTTTGGTCGCTGCCACGCTGCTGTGCTGTGCTGTGCTGTGCTGTGCTGTGCGCGCCAACACTTGTCACAACACTGGGACATCAGGCAGCCCTCAGCAGGCCTCAGCCCCACTAACCTTGCGTGGAAGAGGCAGCCCATGGGGAACAGATCCTCGCTCCATAACTAACCTTATGAACCAGTTAGTTCTGCATCTTTCTGCCTTCAGATGGAATGATTTGGCATGTTTAGGTCTACACATGTACTGTAGTTATGATTCAGGGATACAAATGTTTCTCACAGTTCATTTTATATAAAAAGTAAAATCCAACTGGAAGGAGATTAAAAAGTCACAGGGCTCGGTCATTTAGCTTCAGTCTTCAGCCTCTCCAAACTGCAGGGCTCTGGACAGTCACTCATGAAAGGAAGCAAGCAGCTGAGTAAGAAGCTGTTATGGCTTCCAGATGACTGTCCCTTTCCATGGGTGTAGAAAAGAAGCAGAGAAGATCATTATGTGTCCTCTGCACACTAAAAAAGGTATTTGCAGTGACAGGAAATTTGGTGGCATTTGCCAAAGGCAGGCAGTTCCCATTGCAAGCTAAGGCATCTTGTATCCAATGGGATTTGCCTTGGGGTGAGAGCTTTTGTTTGCAGCTGAAACACTGCTCGTGATTATCAAGGTCTGAGCAAGAGGCTCTGCGGAGCAAAGTCTGGTTTAACCTAAGGACTGCGAGCAAGGCTGGAAACCGCCACCACGGGCTCTGTGGCCACACTGTGCAAAACGCCTCCCGTGCAATTAGATGTCGTGTTGATCGTCTCTGGGAGGCGGCGCTCGCTGGCGAGGGCTGCTCGTCGGGGCACCTGGAGCCTCCTGGCTGCCTCCCTGGGGCTGTCCAAGGCAATGAGCTTGCTCGCTTCCCGATGTTCCCGGCTGCAGATGCCTGCTTGTTCCCTCTGCCCCTGCACACACTCACACCGACACTTTCTTAATAGGCAGCTGACAGGCAGGCAGATTACGCCTCATAACTTGGCTTAGCAGCGTAGCTCACGATGACACGGAGCGACCCGTGTGGAGGAGAGCGTGCTCATCTGTGACCTTCACCTGCCTCGGCGCCGGGAAGGACAGAAGATCCACGTGCTGCCCTTCCTTGACGAGCCAAAGGCAATGGGCAGAGTCTCTAACTTCAGATCTAGATAGCAGGCTCGAGGGAGGGAACTCAGGTAATGGTGGCACAACAGCACAAAGCAGAGACAACCCGGAGCCTCCTCCGGCCCGTTGCTAACGCAGCAAGTGCCAACAATTCAGATCCGGGCACGCTCCGAGCCAGGCCTCAGAGGCAGTGGTGCCGGGGCCCCGCCGCCACACGGGCAGCCCATGCTGGCACGCTGCTCTCCTTGCTCTGCCCCGAGGGGCCTGGGGGAGCGCAGCCAGCCCTGCAACACAGAGGATTCTCGCAGACCGCTCAGACAGATGGAGGACGTTCCGCAAGCCGAGATGTTTAACTCCCGCCTGCCTGATCCAAGGCCGGCGCGTGGCCTTCACCTTCGCAACCTGCAAGGCTGCTTGATGGGAGGCTTCAGAGGAGCTGTTAGACAGCAGGGAGACCAGCTGCTTGACCAGAATATGTGCACTTTGGGAAGCAGAAGTTATCTCCTCCTTCTCAAATTCTGATGGGCAGGATGGGAAAAGAGCTGGTGTGTGAACCCAAGTAACTTATGAGACAGCATGTAGGCAAGGTCAAGACACTTTTTTAACTATAGATTTGAGATGGTCAAAGCTAGTCTGCTCCTTCCTTTCTCTCCCACTTGTCCTGGAAAGACCCCCTTTCCGTTCCTCCCAAACACCACCCTGTCACCACCAAATCCTTCTCGGCAGCTTTGGCGAGCGGCGGGAGCCAACCCAAGTCTCTGCTTCGCTGCCTCCTCACACGTCACGTCGCAGTGAAAGGCAAGCACAGAACGGAGAAAGCTGAGGAGCATCCAGGACTGTATAAACAGGCAACCAGAGAAGACAGACAGCTGGTGCAGAAGCAGCACACGAGGGCATTTCCTATCACAGAACTGCAGCATATGGGGCCAGCTGTTAGCTGAGTACAACTTGGGGAAGCGAGGCTCTTCTCAGAATCACAGAATGGGTGAGGTTGGAAGGGACCTCTAAAGAACATCTAGTCCAACCCCCTGCTCCAGCAGGGACACCCACAGCACAGGGCACAGGGTGGCAGCCAGGCGGGTTTGGAAGATCTCCAGAGAAGGAGACTCCACAGCCTCCCTGGGCAGCCTGTG
>JAVCKT010027481.1:0-23437 GCA_032273925.1 Rhynchotus rufescens | reverse complement strand
AATTAATTTCCCGGGCGTAAAATTTGCCACTGTTGTCCTGTAGCTTGTTTTCAAAATATATATAGAGAGAACAACATCACGCTGCTCTGTAACTGGGTAGTATTAATAATAATAATGTCAGAAATGCTTCTAAAGCCTGTCTTCACATGCCAGCACAGGGCATCAGGTCTCAGCTTCAGGACAGCAGTTGATCTCCCTTAAAACATTTTAAAGTTTTAACAAAATTTATTGTTTTTTTTTTTTTTAACTACTCAGTCATTAATTTTGCACTACACGTGGGATGAAGTAGAGTGACACTGACATCCACTGAGATTGGGACTCAGGCCCGTGGACTTATTTTTCTGAACGAGGTCTGGAGAGTGTTTTTTCATTTTTTTCTTTTTCTTTTTAATTGTACGTGTATATATTTTGTAAATGGGTGACAAACTGATATAGATTTAGGTATATTCACCATGGATTCTTTTAAATAACGGTAAGGATGTGTCCCAAACCAACAAAAGACAGATCACAGCTCAGCTTTGCTATACTGGCCTTTCTGGGAGTTTTACCACGCCAAGCAATGAGATTTATCCCTCTCTGGCACCATCCGAGCAGGGTCTGGTGCTGGGACAGGGAGTAGCTCTGGATCCCGAGCTCAAAACTCTGGATTCCTCCTGTGCTGCGGTGAGCTTCCCCGGAGGGTCCCCGGCACTGCCTGGGCATGTCTATCTTCTCTTGATTTGAGGTTCGACCAGGGAGTAATTTGTTAATCCTGACCACTTACTACTTACCCTGATATCACATGTTTATGCACTGAAGGTTAACTTTGTATTTTGATACATGTTGGTTTCTTATGGATGTGCTGGTCTGTAAAATGAGATGAATTCCTGTTTCGGTGTGTGTACGAAGTCCCCAAACGAGCAGAAAGGCTTCTTTAGAGCCCTTGCACACTGTTGAGTAAATGCAGGTTCATTTAGCTTAGCGGACCCAAACAGATCCCTTTGGAATCCAAAAAAAAAACAAGGAACTCAAACTCAGTTGCCTTCTCCAGCGGCACAATTCAGCCCCGTAGGAGAGCAGGGCTGCCGGCAGCGGCGCAGGTGTCATCCCAACACGGACAGCCCCGCGGTGGCATTTGGCACACGCGCGAGGTCTTCCAGCTTGTGAGGGTGCAGCTGGCCACGTCCAGCCCCACGGGCACCTTGTCCCCGTGTTGTTCTCCACTTTTCCCGTTTGGCAGTGGAACAAAAAGCCCCGGTCCTTGTCCTTTGCACGTTCGCTAGGGAGAGGTGAGTTGTTAACCCACGGAAATCAGCATTTTGGGAGCACTAACCACAGCCCTGTGGCTTAGTCTCTGCTTTTGGGAGGTGAGGGGGACTAGAAACCCCACGTGCTCGGACGCCCTCCGGCATCGCGTGCTGTGGGCAACTGCTTTGTTCCCTGGCGAGCGGCTTGGCTTTCTTTTCATCCTTCCGTTTCTCCTCTTTGCAGCTTCTAATGCAACTCCTTGCTTCATTTCCCATGTGAAAAAAAAATTAAAAAAACAACCAAAAAAAAAAAGTGTTGGGCAAAAAACTATACTCACGTACACTAACATTAGTAGCCTGTATCCTCTGCGAGTACCTCACGTGTCTTCTCCTGCCTTGTTCTTCGTGGTGTATTTCCCCCCGTGCTCTAACATGGTGTGTAGTGTGCAACCTGTGCCCCCAGCCCACAGGCATCCGCTCGAGAGCAGAACACTTTAGCTAAGTTATTTTGCACTTTCTTATGTATAAACTTGGTAGAAACTTCTCTTTGCTTTGTACCATTTAAAGACTCCTTTGGTTTGGGTAAATGAACTGTGTATAAAATATTTATGCAGTTAAGACTGTTTTTAGAAAGTATTTTTAATTTCAGCAAGTTTGGTTACTTGTTGCATGACTATTAACACAGCTGACTTTTTGTGTCAGTGCAATGTATATTTTTTTTGGTCCTATTATTAACTTGTAAGCCCTAGTTAAATGGCCATTTATTTGTACAGCATCAGGAGTAAATTGAAGATAACTGGCTAAGACTGGAGTGTGGAATTTTGTACTATATTGCAGAATCCAATATCTGTTTTTTGGTGGTTATGTAAAAGGCCTGAAGATTTACTATCTAGTGTGCAATCTGTGATATCTGAATGTTCATTGTATATTTGTCTCCAATGCAAAAAGGTAGAGTAACACAATTACAATACATGATTAAATGCAATAGTTCAGGTACTTAAGTATTTTTTTCATTTCAAATAAATACCTGCTATTTACCACCAAAAAGCTGTTTTGCATTTGTCGGGAGAATTTGAATGAGAAGCAATATTTGCAGTTAAATAAACGTTTTTAAAATAGGAACGGTAACAAATGAGTAGCTTGTTTCTATGTCACGGCAAGGGCTATTTTGTCGCTTGTTGAAATGTTGTGTTCTGGCATGAGCGCAGCCGTCCTCATGCTGCAGCGTGAAACCTTCTTCTGACCTCGTTTTGCTTTACATGTGTCATTGTAACCCTTGAAGGCAACAGAATTTGCTGCTATTTAGAAGAACAGGTTCAACCAACGTACAGAAAACAGACAGCATAGAAACATTTAAGTTGTGCTCCATAAGGCAAATGGAAGAGAAAGAAATACCAAAAGCTGAATCACCTTCCACAAGGAGAGAGCTACTTCTAAAGCAGAACCTGACCTGAGCTGGTGAGATCTAGCTTAAGACCCGGAAATGTTGGAATGCTTCATTCATTTGCTCTTTTGCTCCTTTTTAAGCTGGTCATGCTGGAGAATGTGATTTTCATTTTGGCAGTTACTCAGTTGTCAACACTGATGCTGCCATCGTTTGGGCTCTAGTTAAAAACCAAGCTTTGCAATTGGGGCTGCTGTCTCCTTCGCTGTTTGGCATTCCCAGGATTTGGTGGTAAGTGATTTCCTTAGCTGATAAGGAAAAAAAAAGCAACTTCTACTGATGAACTTCACTCTAATTTGGTGTCCCTGAGTCTGGGGAGGCACCAGCTCAGAAGGTGTTTTCTGCACAGAATTTGCTGGGCACCTGCTTTGGCATAAACATTGGCATTTAAGTAAAAGTGCAAGAAAAAAGTATTTTATGAGCTAATTGCTAACTTCACAGTTCTGCTTGTAGAGCAGACAAAAGTCTCTTGCTGCCTGGCACAGTGAGTATATTTATGCCTTGTAAATGGGTGCTCTGGAGAAGTTGGAAACATTAGGTATTGTCTCCTCTGCTCCCCAGATGTGAGTTCATCAGCTAATTTTGTCTTTGACTCATTTAAAATGGATTTTTAGAGAAGAGGAATCTGTATTTGAAGAGGAATCCTGCTTGAGCAGGGAGATTGGAGAAGACGTTCTCCCAAGGTCCATTTCAACCTCAGCCACATGGTGCTCCTGTGGTGTTTGGTGGGTAGCAGTGAGGCAGAGAAGGCTGAAGCTGAGGAAATGCTCCCGGGCACGGGCTTGTTTTCCGTGAGCTCGTGCCGTGTCTCGTTGCAGGCCCAGGACGCGCTCCGGTGATGCCCCGTTGCCTCAGGCCCACGCAGACCCTGGGCACCGCGCACGCTGGATCCCTGCAGAACATCTTCGAGAGCGTTTACAGTCAGGTAACTTAGCTGGCCAGCAGTTAAAAGAGAGAATTAAACCCTAGCTTGGACATAGTCAGAACTAGAAGTGGTGGCAGAGGGCAAAGCCTCCATGTCCCGCTGTCCCCTGGCCAAGGTCTGTTCCCCATCAGGGCAGGGCAGCGGGCTGGGGCACCAACAGAAGCTGTTCCAGGAGATATTGCCAGGGCTCCTTTCTTTACTCACACGCTGCTAAGCAGGGCCAGAGCCCTCAACGAGGACCCACGCGTCCCAACTTTGCTGCTGCCAAGTCCTCTAGTAAGAGGCCACTTCTCTTTTGCTGCAAGAAACCCATAGGGACAGCCGTGTCTCTAACACATGTGCCTCTCTCCCACAGGAGGAAATGCTTTTAGTAGTTCTTTTTTCCTTATTATTAGCCAATAGCTACTACTGTGGGTATGAGAGGTGTAGTCATCCTCTTTCTGCATTTTTCAGTGTTTTAAATTAATATTGAGAACCTTCATGCCACTGGGTTTGAGTTGCATGAACCTAAATATACTTTTCCCTGTACTCGTGCTCAGTCCCTTCACCCCTCTCCTCACTTATCCCCAGGATGAAACATGTTGGAAATTCCCCTGCTCCAGGCTGTTACATTGCAGCTTGTGATGATGTTTATACCTTGCTTGTTGCTGGATTACAGGAATTTGAGTTGCTGAGAAGATGTATTTCATTAAGAACAGAATGGCCTTTTGCAGAATCTTTGTATTATGCAGCTATAGTAACTGGTATTTTTTTATTCATAATATTCAAGGAGCAGGTGTCTTTCATTTTTTCTAATTGGAATTTGCTACATTTTCTGGAATAGCTAATACTGTGCTTTTGAAATAAACTGAAAAGAGAGTAGACATGGGGAAGATTTGGAGCAGGAAAACCGATGCCGCCCAGGGAGCAAGATTTGCAGAGAAAATCTGTGGGTGGAAATTTTTTAATATGTTCAAGGATGTCTGGAGTGTATGGTTGCTGCTCCTTATTTGCTGTCATTCCCAGCTGGAGACCAGCAGCGCTGTCAGCTCCAGTCCAACCCAGACCACAGGGCAGCCATTGTCTCGCTTGAGCCTTGACTAGAGGGAGTGATGGAAAGCAGAGGAGATCCATGAACTTGATCTCCACCTTCCTCTTCTCCACTGTAGGGATTTTTGTGCTTTACGTGGTCCGGGGTGAGGATCCCAAGGACTCTCCCATCCCAGGCAGCCCAAGAGGCAGCCTGGAGCAAGGCCAGGTGTATTAATACCACGAGAGGGGGCTCCAGGCTAGGCAGAGAAACACATCGTGGCGGCATCCAGCTTGTGATTTGCACGGTCAACCACATGAGGCCAGGACAGCAGTGACTCCAGTAAGTATCTAGACTTTGCATGCTGGTTTGGTATAACCTGTTCCAGTTCCTGTCCAAGAGTTATTATCTATAAATCTCCTAGCTATTTAATCCAGATAGCTTGGGAGAAGGAGAAGAAGTCTCCTAGTAAAATATGACAAATATTTCAAATATGGCATGATGTTTAGAAAAGCCCCGTGCTTCATTTAAGGAAGAATGTTGCCATGCAAAGAGTCATTTGCTGCTGCTGTTTTTGCATTAGAAATGCTGCTGGTGGTTGCTCTTCACCTTGTGAGAGTAACTAGAGGAATCCAGAGATGAAGAGAGAATGATGAAAATGCTTAAGTTGTTCTGAGACCTGCAATTTGGAATTAATTTCTCTTGAGTTTATTCTGTGATGCAGTAATAGAAGGGTTTTTAGGTGCCAGTGACAACAGCATCAGTTAAGATTTCTCTTTGCATAGGTGTAGGTTTCATTTCATAGGTTGGGTTTCACTGAAAGCTGCTCTTTTGCTGCTTTTCTGCTACTGCGAAGTGTTGCTGTGTTCATAAAATGCTTGCAGTAGGAATATCTGAGGGTATTAAACATGGTTGCGACCAGAGAGCAAGGAGGGACAGTAATTAGCTGTTCTGGCAAGAAGGTCAGGTATCAAAAGGGCTCAGCTTAGGCTTAGCAGTCAAAGTAAAAGGCCTGGCCTTCAAAAATGTTGTTTTTTGGTGACTCGCAGCAAGTCTGTAGCTGCCTGGCACTGGGGAGGAGGTTTTATGGACTGAAAAAACGCAGCTTTTGTTCTGTGCAAAGGCCAGGGCCCACTGTGCTGTTACCGAGCTTGAGGCCCGTCTGCTCTGACTGTAATTTCTTCAGCTGCAGTTATGCTGAACGGTTCGGATGGGTTTGCAAGCTGTTTTCTAGGCTCGGAGTGTTTGGTGCTCTACCTCGCTGTAAAAAAATGTGCATTTTTAAGGGTAAAGAGCAGCTGAACAGGCGCTTGGCTCACGTGAGCGCAGAGTGAGTCACTGCTGCTCGCAGTGCTGTAGAGAGGAGGAGGATAGAAACGAGCCTGGAAGCAGCACTGAGCTGCCGGGAGCCAAATCCTGCCAGTTGTGCAGTTGGGAGTGTCGTGACATGGCACTGAGCACACGCCTGGCACACAGAGCTCGGGAGAAGGGAGCCCCGGGCACCGGCTGAGCTTGCGCGGAGCACGAGAGGACGCCGCGGGCGCCGGGCCCGCAGCCCTGCCGAGGACCTCGGTGCTGACAGCAAAGGGAGCAGGCAGGGAATGCAGGGCATCTTCCACGTGCCGATCCACGTGAGAAGCCCAGAAGTTGTTGCCGCCTGGAGAGCAGTTCGAAAAGAAGGGAAAGGGGAAAACCAGGCTGGCTGAGAGATGGAGGCTGCTCAAATCCGGCCTATGTGCAGCCCTAGGGCTTCGGTTGAGGGAGATGAAGTCAGGCAGGGAAACACCGGGGCACTGCTGGGCCGCGGCCACCCTCCTCCTCTCCCCTGCTGCTATAAATTAACCAGCAGGTCACAGGGACGCTCATTAATGGACAAATGCTCCGGTTAGAGCGTAACCTGGCAGCCCAGTCCCGGCTACCGCGGCCAAAGCCGGCGGGTTTCCCTGCATGGTCAGCTCAAAAAATGCCCTGACGTGAGCGCTGCCTTCTGCAGCCTCGTCTTCATAGTGCTTAGCAGGGGTGCTCATTGCTTGGTATTGTAATACATCAAAATATAAAAAAGAAGGCAAAAATAGCAAGTCAGGCAGCACCTGTGGCCCTGACGCCAAAGCCCACGTGGGCACAGAGACAGGTATGTTGCACTGGCTGTCACTGGGTGAATCACCTTGTAAGCTAAACCGTGGTCATCAAAAGCTTTTTAAGGCAGAGCCTGTGGCTGCAGCCAACGGGGCGCCTGGGCCAGATCTTGGGGAAGAAACTGTTCTGGTGATAGAGATTAGGTAGGAGAAGAGAAACAGATCCGCAGTGGCAGAAGTCTGGGAGCCAAATCTTTATTCAAAGATCTTTTAAGCTTTCCAGCACAGCCCCATCTGCTTAAATGAGGATTTAAAACTATAAAGACAAACATTAAAAAAAAAAAAAAGCAAAATGGATATTTCTATAAAATTAAGTAGATTAATTATGAACACTGATTATACCAAATATAAACATGAAACCACAGAAATTCCACACAGTCCTAAGGCAAACTATGCAATGAATGTACACATTTGTACTTTAGTCTGTATAAAGTTAGGACGTGCAGAGCTTCCCGAGTTCTTGATATCCCAGGTAAAGAGGACACCCCACGGGGTATCTCTGCACTGAGAAGAGCAGCTTCACAACTGGGAGAGTTGCAATCTGATACATTCGGCTTGTTCGGGAAGTGACCAAAGGACCTAAGAGTCCCCAGATGATTCGAGTTTAATATGAGTTAATAGTAAATGAGTTTCACTGGTGTCTCCTGTTGCCTGCTCCTTGCTCAGCTAGAAACCCCAAGGCCTTGGACCACTGCACATCTAAGACAGAACGGGTGACCTGATGTCTGTGGATGTCCTACGGTGAGTCTAACTTTCCACCCATTTCATTTCCTTAAAAAAATCCCAAGCAAGGACTATTGCTGCTTTCCTTCTGCACTCCTGTTCTCAACCACTGCCTGGGATTGTTCACAGAGGTTTTCAGACCAAAAGGAACTGACTGTAAGTGGATGTTTGTATAAAATAGACTACCCCTCGCCCCTCTATGAGTGCTGGGCCCAGTGCTTGTGCACCTTCTTGGGAGACCCCTCTTCTAGCTCAAGGCTGCCAGGTTTCTACCATGTTCCCTCTATAACACACACAACCCTACTTTCTCAGGGGAGAAGACAGGCTGAAACTCCCTTGACAATCTCAGCACCTCTCCTATTAAATCTTGCAGAACTATGAGGCCATAAAGATGCCTTCCATGTCACAGTAAAAGGGAATAACTAGCTGGGCAAGATTCTTTGCCTTTCTTGGCCCCTAGGCCAGTCTCCTGCAGGGCCTGTACCGAGTATTTCCTTTCCTGAGTGTTCCCCACTGCTCCAGAGCGAGTGCTCAGGAAAGAAAATACTTCTTGCCAGATCTGGTGGAGTTCAGAAACTAGACCTAAAAAGGTAGGAAAAAATCAAACATTTGTTCCTGTTTGCTCAGCGGGTCACCCTTAATGTTCAGGTTGGTCTGTAAAAAAAAATATTAATTTTGTTGATACACAGAAAAGAGCTAGAGAGTGAATTCTACTTAATTTGATTCAAAACTGAAGACATATATAGTGATCCTGTAATAGTAAAACTCCTCTAGTGGGCAACTGTCATTAGAAAGGCAATTTGCTTTTGTTCCTCAGTTTAAAAGGATCTGTTAGGCAAGACGCAGCCCTCAAAGTGAATCGGAAAAAAACAGTAGTTTGTTCTAATAGCTTGGTCACCAAAGAAAACCAGGGTTTTTCCTGACACCTCGGAGAAGAATGAGGTTTGTTGCAGTTGCCATTGAATCCTAGGGGAGTTCACACTGGCCTTTGCTTCATAAAGCAGAACTGTGGTTCAGGAGAACAGCCCTCGTGTCAGAGGTCTGTGCAGAACGGTTTTACAGCACGTTTTGCAGTGTTATTCATTACCTTGGCATTCATTAGCTTGGCAAGTATCCAGCACTGCTCTAACACACACTTAAAAATCAGAACGTGTTTATGAGCAACAGCCCCAGCGTCCATGGTACCTTCTGTCTTGATAGATGGCTCGCTGGCTGAGCAAAAAACAAGCAGCATTTGGAAGGAAACAGCAGCACTGGAGCCTGTCCAAATCCCAACACCGCTCATGCCTGGCTGCCATCTGATAGCAAATCCACCCCCACAGCAAATCCCACCCCAGAGCTTGACTGCAGCTCCGCACTGTGCAGAGCTGGACTGGTGCCTGCTGCACTTAACCCTTTCCTGGCAACTCTGGGGTTTGCTGTTTAGCAAATAAGTTTTTTCTGCAGGAGAAACTCCCAGCTGCTGACACCGCAGCACAGGCTGGCCATAAGATGGGCCCAGTTCTCTGAACCTCTCTGTTAAGGGCTAGCTCTCCTCGAGTGCTCAGAGAAGTCGTGCTTGGCCAAACCACAGTCATTCTGGCTTCAGGTGACAACTGAACCCAAACCCAGAAAAACTGAGGAGAGAGAAGGGATCACAGCTGTAAACCAGTAATACGCTCAGTACAGAGGCCTGGGTAATAGCATCATGTACAACAGAGATTCACAAATACTGTTTCACAAACTCTTCATACATATGAACCAAATATACACATTATATACACCATATAATGCACCACGCGATGGGACAAAGCTGGCCTATTCTCCACACACCAAGTACTCACTGCTCTCAGCACAACACTGTGCTCTGTGGGGTGCTCCCAAGCCTTCAGAGGGAGGCAAAGAAAACACATGGAATGGTTGCATAACGTGTAACCCTGGGCCCAGAAAGGGCTGAAGAAACAAAGACACATCCTTCCTGCTGGAAAACAAGAATCAGACGAGGCATCGCAGAAATATTTTTTTCTTCCTTAAAGGTGACTCTATGTGAGGCAATTTCCCTTATTTCTTGGTTGGCTTTTACAATTGTTCTGTTGGAAACATTCTCAGACTGAAAAGGACTGTTGCAAAGGAGAAAAGAGCCCTCTTTTTCTCTACCCCCATCTCCTTACAGCAGGGTGACTCAGAGGCCAAGGGAGCTGCACCCTGATTTGGAGCGGAGGAAGACCAAGGTCCGCCGGCACAGACCTTCAGCCGCTGCCAACGTTCGACCCGTTGTCCCTCCCTCAGCAGCAGCCCGAGCTGGCCCAGGACTCCGGCTCCTTGTGCCTCAGTGGACAGGGGCTCCCTCCAAAAAGGGAAGAGGAAATGGACGTTCTTTCTGTAAGCGCAAAACTACCCTTTTACTGGCCGAGGATCTGGCATCTGCTATGTGGCACCACCCAGGGATCAGCAAAATTTTGCTGCCAGAATCCTCTCTTTTCCCTAGCTTGTTTGCTCCGTGCATTTTACAGCTCCCTCTACACTGTGAGGATACACAGGAGATCACAACAAACTAAAAACTTTCCATGGAGGGCAGGAAAATCCTCAAATACTTATGAAGAAAAAAACCTTTCCTGTCTTATACATCCAAAGAATCTTGAGGAGAAAATACCTTCAAATTAGCTTAATTAAAAAGAAAAAAAAAAAAAGTTGATGGAGTTTCTGGATTTCAAAAATGTGCAGTTTCCCTCCTATGTGCTTGTGTCAAGCACTAGCACACCAAAGAGAACAGAGAAAGGGGGCTGCTACATGGTCCACAGAGACTGCATAGGCTTCAGATCCAAGGGAGATATTCCCTTTCCGCAGTGCACTCCATGCCCTGGGAGCCAGAAGACCCAAACTCCCTGTGGCGAGAGCAAAAGCCCTGCAAAGTGACACTGTCTTAGGGAAAATGTCAGCTGCACCCAGGGCCATTGGCCTCAGGATTGAAGCCCAGGCTGATGATGTCCTTAAACTTCCCCCTTACTTTTCACCTGCTTCTCCTGAAGCACAGAGGAATTTGGGGTGGCTGTGTAGCAGAGGAAGACAACTAATCTGCCTTCTGTCTTGCTACAAAAACTGTGCATTTGTTCCCCTGTGTTACTGTACAAAGAAATTGGCGGATGGCTCAGAGTCTCAGACTTTCACAGCTGCTAAATACTTAAGGGTCCTAGGTAAGATATGTTGCCATTAAACTACTGTGCAAAACCTCCAGCCTAGAGTGAAAGCCCAGAACCTTGCCTACATGAACGAAGTGGTGTGAAGAGCTGCTAGGACCAGAAATACGAAGACATAATAGCTGCCTCAACGCTGATTCGAATAAATAAGTGGTGAAAGACGATCAGCCATAAGCAACTACAGAGCGTTGCCCACGATGGGAGCAGCAGCATCTTCTATAACACTGAGAAGAGATGGACAAGACAGTGAGTCAAGCTATGAGCAGACAGATGTGTTCTGCTGCAGCACTCCGTGTCCAGATTAGGACAAGATGGTTGTGTCCTCATGCCCATCTCCCGCTGGAGGCGAAGCTGCGGCTGAAGGAGAAGTTGATCTCGCCACTTTTGTATTTACCCCATGCTCCAAAGGGCACTATGACAATGGTGCTGTTGTCCTCAGTGCCATACTGGATTGCCTGAGGGGAGAAAGCAACCATCAGCATTGGAACTCTGTGGTTTCTGTGACGGGGAAACAAGGACCAGGCTCCATGCAGGACAACGGGCCACAAGGCCCTACACTTCCTGCCTGCCTTTACCTGCTCCGTCACCACGTGGGCTGCCTCGGCCGGGTCATGGCACTGGTTAATGAAGTCACAGATCTCCTGGCTGTTCACCATGAAGTTAATGCCGTCCGTGGTAAGGACCAGGAAGCTGTCGTCTGCATGGTGCAACTGCAACAAAGACATACAGGCTGGGTGAATATTAACGGAGCAGGGCACAGTAAAACATCCTTGGTTTTCTTGCCCTGCTGTTGCAAAGTGCTTTTTCTGAGGTTGCTGCATGTTCCTCTGCTTTCTGCGTAAGGACTAACAGGGACCCTCCCACTCCTGGTAGCCTAGGGCTGCCCTTTGAATTCTCCAGCATGTGCATCAGAAACAGACTGTGTGTGTTACAGCTGCTGGAGGAAAACATTTTTAAAGGGCTTTCGGTTCTAGAAAATAACCCGCTGACTATTCTGAGGCCAAAAGCCATGATGCATACCCTGCCTTCTTTAAAAGGAGGATTTCAAGGCATACATGTGGTCATCTCACTAAACTCTGGTCTAGTGGGCAGGTTTTGTGTTTCCTTCCTTCCCTCATGTCTGATAATATGATAAGTTGGATTTAAACGTTAGTTTGGCTGACTTTATTATCAGGAATATTTATTTATGCCTTCTATTCTAGTAGTGCCAATCCGGAAGGACTTTGGAATTAGTCTCTAGTTTCTTTGCCACAGTTGAAAATCAAAGCCTGGCCACGGGGTTCCCACTGGATACCTCCTGCATCCGATACCTGCGTGGCCCCTTAATCCAGATGTTGCTGTTCCTGTTAACCAGGCCTTCTTTTACCTGAACCCGTTTTGTTTCTGGCTGGGCTATCACACCACTGTTTTTAAGATCCAAATCTCCTATGCTCCGTGTCATTGCTAGTCTACCATTCACATGGGGTTGTCCCAAGCTGTTCCAGGCAACGAAGCCACCGCACTTCCTAATCCTGTCCGGAGGAAAGAGAGAAAGGAAATTGGAATTAGTGATTATCATCCCTAGCTGCAATTTCTACCACTATCTGCAGAGGCAGAATGGGGTAGGGAGGACCTGAACTGGGAACTGAGAGTTGGCTTTTGCTCTCTGAAGTGCTCCAAGGAAAGGATGTGGTTTTGCAGGCTAAAACTCATTCTGGCAGCCCTAGTACATGGCTTCAAATCTTAGCTCAAACTTGGCAGTTTTGGACAAGGCTTTGAGCCCAGTCCTGCACAGATTTCATTACCATAACAGTTTATGCTCACGTATTTTTCCCAAGATGCTCAATCCTCTAAACTGACATAAGCAGAGTTGTGCCACCTTTTGCTAGATGTCAATTCCAGACATTTTGTTCAATTATGGTTTGTTCATTTTTTTTCTAGGCCCAACCCAGCTGCAGAACAGGAACAAAAGCACAGCCTGACCAAGGCCAGGCCCAGGAAAGCCACAGAATCAGCTGCCAGGTACCTTTCCTTCTCCTCCTTCCTTTCTGGAGTATGGTCAATGGTGAGTTTCATGGCTTTTCCCTTTCGACACAGCAGTGCCCGGCTGTCTCCCACACTTGCCACCACCAGCTCAATCCCATCCCGGAGCAGAGCCACTGTTGCAGTGGTCCCAGCATTCATCACAGTCGCTATAAACATCACACCAAAAAAAAGGAGGGTTTAAAACTGCCCCAACACATAATACCATATATAACAGAGCAACAGTACCAACTGATAAAATAAAGACAACCTGTGCTCTATGTTATCAGAAAGTTAATGCTTTAAGGTTTAAATTAAAGTTATATTCCAAAAGTACAGCAAACAAACATGCATGTAGGGCTAGGCGGAAGAGAAGGAGTGAAAAGGGTGAGTATTTCTCTGCAACAACATGGCTCCATGCAAGAGGGCGAGTGGAATAAAAGTACTATCAAAGTACTAGTTTCTTCTCAGGTTGTAGCAAACGTTTTCTGTTCCAATAGTGCATGTGAAGATACTGGGCTATCATTTTCATGCCTGAGCACAATGGCTACAGGTGTTGCCCACCATGAACCCGATGAATCTTCCCTTCTGTTTGGAGGTGAAGTAGGCAATTCACTAACACTGAATGTAGCTGCACATAGTTTCTCTAGAGGAGAAACTCCCCTGGCCCAGTCCCTGGGATACTCCAGTTGCTCTCCCAGCTGTTACAGTCTCCCTTTGCAGAGATTCCCCCAGACTTGCCAAAAGGCAGAGGGTTCAGCCAGAAGTCACTGGCCTTTTTCAGAAGGGGCCTCTGCTCTTTTCAAACCCTGTCAATCTGCTGGAGGTCCCAGTCTGGAGGTGAAGCTAGATCCTGCCTGGCCTTGCACCTGCAAACTGAGCCGCTCGCCTGGCCCCGGTCCTCCGGGCAATCTGCCATGGGCACTGGTAGGATCGCTTGAAGGGGATATAAATTCACTGTCTAAAGGGCAAGACAGTCTCCCAGCTGCTGCCCTCTTCTCTTGCCAGGCGCACGAGTAATCTGAGCTGCCTAGCTGTGTTTAGGGTCCTGGCTGGATTAGAATTCATCTAAGGCCCTCTGGTTTCAATTTCATGCTCTTGCCGGAAAGATTTTCCCCCCACACTTCTCTAGAGCTCAGCTACAGCTCTGGGCGCTGCCTCCTGTGGCCCTGCAGCTCTGAGCCAGGGCCTTGGTGAGCTTGGGATCTCACTGTCTTCCCCCCAGCCCCGTGAGTGCTCAGCACTCCTGGCAAACTGGGCTCGAAGGAAATTCAAGATGCACAAAGCCCTGAGAGATGCATTGAGCCTTGTTGTAACATGAAAGCAGTGAGCTGATGAATCAAAAAAAAAAAAAAAAAGCTCTCACGAAATAGTCTAAACTAGGCTTGTGGTATGCTTTTAAACAGGTATTATTACTGCTGTGAAGACTTAGTTTAGCTGTACACTTAGCCAAAATGTTGATCGTGAGCATCAGCCATCTCCATGAGCCGTCTTGGGCTACGATACGGCTGCTGTGAAGACTACAACGTCCAACACCACATATTCAGGTAAGCACTAGTACCCCGTTTCTAATCCGAAGCAAGGACTACTCTGGTGCAGGCTCACTTTGAGGTATGTTACAGAAGTAAGAACAAGTAGCACTATGATTAGGAATTTTAGTAGAGCCAGTAAAATACCTGTTTTAGCTAAATAATTAAGTTAAATGAAAATCTTATAAGAAACTACTTTTTATTTCATGGAAAATACATTTTTATTTAGAAATTAAAATGAATAAGGGACTGCCACTAGTGTCCCATATCATTCCTTGTTTTTGGAACAATGCTGATAAATAAATGCTACCCTTGTAAAAGATCGGTAGGGTTTAAATCATGAATAACCTTAAGCTTTGGTCACTCGGGTGAATATACATCTTTAAGGAGAAAATTTACAAAACCAAAAGAACTGCTACCACCACATCAAGCAGTGTTATCAAAGAACCAGTCACAGATACTGTGCAGAAAATTTATATTAACTTATGCTTTACAGATGTTGATTAGTTAAATGCTATCGCTTAGAAAAATGAATTCCACTCATGTTCTCTTCCCTGGATCTAGTTCACGGCCTGGGGAAAGGAGCAATATGGATTTAGCTAGCGTAGAGAAATTACCTGATTTTTAGCACAGTTCCAAAACACAGGAATGATGATGGGATACAGGTCTAATGTTTTACTGCTCCTGCTTCTAGATTATTTAATAATATCTTGCATCAACACATACATTGTTTTAACAACTGAAGAGTTTATTTGCTCTTACTAACAACATCACTATATAACTAAGATCTTTCAATAGGTTCTTAACACTCACTGGGCAATTTTTACTGCAAGTCATCTCAACTAATGTGACAAAGAGGATGTGGGAACCTTCCAGTAGTCCAGGCTAGGAACCGCCGGACTCCTTCACCTGGGACAAAATTAAGCAGATCTCTCTTTCCACTGAAGCCCAGCATATAGTGTCCAGGGCCTCCAGTTCTAGAGCTGCTCACCAGGTACAGTGTCTGCCACAAATAACACGTACACAGAGGCAAATAGGAAATTCACCCAGGGACTTTGTTCAAACACAATGAACCTGCAACACTGGACCTGAAAGAACAAGGGCTGCAAAACTGCAGTGTTTGCTTTGGGTTTGCCTGCACTTTCTTTTGCAGGTGATAGAGGAAGTCCTTGTGAGTTGTGCAGTGTTCAGTTTGGCCACACTCGAATATGGTCCAATCTGTTTCTCGAGCAGATTTATGTATAAATCAAAAATTGGGGGTGGCAGGGAAGGGCACTTGAGACAAGTGCCAACGTGAGGTCATTTTAAATGCACTGAATAGAAACATGGCTTCACCCGAGCCATGGGAAAACATGCAAAATAAACACTCCCATACTACTGTAATCAGTATCTTCTAACTCGATTAGATAATAACCAGGACTTGCAGATAAAAGGCTGTCTTTTTAATGATGGCTTAATGTAATATTTAAGTATAATTTCTGCAGCTCTCTCTTTTCCTCAGTGTTGCAGGTTAATATATTCAAAGAAAGAATCATCACATTTTTGAATTGTAGCTTTAAAACTTTTTCTTTCAATTATTTTCACAAGACTATTGCTATTTGCTCAGCCCCATAAGATCTGATGATGCCTTTTCTGCATTCACAGAAGCACCACAGTCAACACTTGGCTGTATTTTAATAAGGTGGCTATTCCAGAAGTGAGTGGCCAGTGCAATTAGAATTGAATGCACTGAACATGGGGGTTGATGGAAAGATGCTCTGTTGCTGTCTTCCATTACTAGCTTGTGCCTAGCACTGAATACAATGAATAGCCAGCAGGAGGACACATTAGGCTATGACAGCTGCTCTTCCTTTAGACTAGACTAGTTTTCCAAATACAGCATTTGTCAGTGCCCTGTTTCTCCAGTGCGATGCTGTAACTTCCACAAGCTTCCCTTGTTTATTTCTGTTCCTGCTCAGCCTTTACATATAGATTTTTTTGTGCTGTTCAGAAATACCAGAAAATTTTGTCCATCTGTGGTAATGGTTGTCTCATGAATAACGAGGTGTCTGACACGAGCATCCTCTGCTGCATCCATACCTAACTTCAGCAGTGACTTAAAAGTGACTGAATGTATTTAAACGTGCAAAGGTGAATGGAAATGCAGGTCTGAAGAGATAGCAGACACCATGCTTCAAGGCTCAGGCAGATCTCTGACCTGTTAGCAACTAGAAAGGATAGATGTGGAAGACACATTATCCCAGATCTGCTTACAGCACATTTCTTATGCGTTTGTGTGAAGCCTCTTGTGCTGACCACTATCAGAGGGGATACTGGAAGGGACCACAGGCCAGGACAGCAGTCCAGCAGCACTAGTCATCCTGCACACAAGACACAAGGAGCGATATCGCAACATACATCTGAAATTTGTCCTGGAAGCTCAAAGAAAGCATGACGTTAGGGATCTTTCAAGTATCCTTTCAAATGTTCTGGCACAAGGAAGAGACTGGCAGAGGGCAGTGACCTCAAAGAAAGGGCCAGATGCTCTGAGAATGCCCACCTCTTAGCCTGTTATATTTGTACTTCTTTGTAATACTGTTTAAGGGGAAAAAAAAAAAAAAAGAATCATAAGCATAATGCTGTTCAAAATACCTGTCATTTTGGCTACTGGAACTTGTCCCAGGAGTCATGCTCCTTCAAATACTTTTGGACACTTTCCAAGTTAGGCACATGTTGGAAAGGAGAAAATCTGGAGTTCCAGACACAGGGAAAGGAGTGGGCGCTGGCAGAGTGAACTGCCAGAGCAACACTAACAATTTTCCACCTTGTCACCTAGAGAAAGGTTTCAAAAGGGAGTCAGTCTTGGGATCCAAGCAGTGTGTTCTGGACGCCCAGAGTCCCACTGTCACCACAATTTTGAAGGAGCTCGAGCAATGCTCTTCACAGTCACATCTAGAATAGCCACAATTAATCAGAAATTTTGCTGCCAAACCAAATCTGTTTGGAATTAGGCTTCTAACCAGGACACAAGCAAAGCAACTGACTTTTATGCAACTTTCAAAACAACAACAACAAAAATAAGTCAACAAAGTCAACATTAGTCAACAAAGAATTGAGAATTTCAACAGCAGATACATGAGTTCACTTTGTTCATACATCTCTATTTGTCTTTACGTCTTATTACTCCACTCTTCTCCCCTCCAGCTTGATTTTCAGCTGGGCACATTCTCATCAACAGGTTAGTGGGAGAGCTTGTATAAAATCTACCTAAGGAAGCCCTGGGTACTTGGCAAAATGTGAGGCCTGTGGTTGTAAATAGTGTCTTAGACCAATATTTTGTTTGACCTTGGGGTTTTTCAATGAAGGGAGTTTGCCCAGAATCTTGTCCCTCTGCTGTCTAGCTAAGAGGTAAATTTGTTGGCATTGTCATGAGGTAGCCCAGTTCTCATCCAGTTAAATAGTATGGTAATACCCTAGAAGCAGTTCTAAATATTCAGCTTGCTGCAGAACTTGTCTGTGAAATACTCTTGTTATTAGGTTCAGTGAGATTCATGTACAAAATGCTGCATCAGAAACTGTTTTTAGAATAATTGAAACCAAGCAGGATTTCCACTTCTGCTTCCAGTTCTGCTTTCTACTTTATTAAGAAATAAAGGTCTTTTAGATGAGCAAAAGCAAGACCTGTTTTGTTAAGAAAGTTTAAAGATTTAATTCTATTTTTTTTTTTCTAAGAGATGCATTTCAGGATTTATGACTTGTTTTCCAGTTCTCAGCTTGTACCAGGTAAGAGAAAGGGTTTACATTAACGACCATGCTGCAACAGCCAGACTACCTGTCCTGCCAGGAAACATTTCCTAGGAGATTAAACAGGTTTGTGGGGCTGTTTATTAAGCACAGGAGACAGTTCTAGTAATTTATTGTTTTCATTCGGAAGGAAGGTAACCCAGGAGCACAGTATAATTTCACTCCTGGGAGGACTTGTTGAGTTTCACTTCTTTCTTAGAGGGAAGACCTTTAAAAAAACTCCTCTTATAAAACAACCTCAGTTGTGTTGCAGCCACCTGCACTGACACTGAAGCAATTTTTTTAAGATGGGTGCAGCTGACTCTTAAAATAGTACCTTACTGCTGAGGAAACTCTAGTGACGAGAACCAAGGCCGTAACCTCTGTCACCTCCCACTTTCCCAAATTTCTCCTTCTAAGCCCTGGCTGCTGTAACTGGCACGTAAGCTGTGTTTAGCCTCTAGACATATAGACAAGACCCTGATTCACAGCCAAGAGTAAAGAGGCTGCAAGGGCTCATGCCAGCGCTGCCACAGCCAACCTCATTCTCCAGCTGCTGCCTTATCCTGCGCTCTCAGAGCTACTCTTGTCACTCTGTTTGCATAGAAGCCACATTTATTGTATTAATTTTGGCCTGCATTCCTCCTGCCGAGTCCGAAAGGGGAACTGCAGGCACTTTCCTTAGAGCACACAAAAACAACAGCTTTATGTTAAGCTTGAGGTTAATAACTCTCCAATAAATTGCATTTAGAATTTTCCTAGCGTTCTCATCTTAAAAAGGTTCGACATGATTGTTTCATCTGCAGTAAGTGATCAGAGCAAAAATCTTAGTAAGTAATCTTAAGTAAGATTGCTTTTAAGCACTTTTCAGAAAATCTTAATACAAAACAAGTGAGCAAATAAAAAAGACATTTTCCCATGCCAAAAGCAGAGCGGTTCTTACTTACCGTCAGCAGACAGATGAGCGTGGCTTTCATATGCCTTGTTTATTTCTAGAAAAGCTTTGTTCAAAACATTTTCCAAGTTTTCCTCCTGAGTGAGAAATTCTCTGGAAACAAAATTTTTAAAATATATTTATATATAATAATAATAATTTCTTTCCTGGACATATTCATCCTTACAAATCTCTTCAAAAGAATTATTTCCTCTCTGCATGCATTCGGTCACAGTTTATTAAATTCAAGTAATATGATGTCATTACTGATTTGCACCGTAAGCAAACCTTAGAGTTTTGCAAATAAATATAACAGCTTATCACCTTGCTTGTGATCTGCAAGGCTCCAAGAACACCCTTTCTTGCCCTTGCGTGCATGGTGCAAGAACCACGCAGGATGGCAGGTTCGTACCCTGTCCAGCACAACAGGGACTGTTCCAGTCCCAAGTTCCCAGATGATGGGGACAACTAGGGGCAGTCTGTGAGCCTCAAGTTCCTTTCCAGTTCTAAGGCAGGAGGCTCTGCAACTCAGTGCCGCAGACTCAATGCTGCAACTCAATTGCTGCGACTCAAATGCCACGCGTCTGTGCGACGCACACTTACTTAATGTATTTTTCCATATACTTATCACAGAAGTCAGCTGCCGCTGCGCCACCATGTCCGTCATACACTGCAAAGTATAGGATGTCGTCCGTGAGCTGAGCGTATTCAAAGCGGTCTTCGTTTTCCTTGCGCTTCCCGATGTGGCTGGCGGAGCCCACGTTGCTCAGGCTGACCTTGGGGATGGGCTTCCCGTACTTGATGCTGGGCGGCAGGAGAATGGGCTCGTCAATGCGGTTGTCCCAGATGCCAAAGGTGTCCCACGTGGCGGGGCGCCCGCTGCCGTCCGCATCGAAGCGGGACGCCCGCCGCTCAGAGGTGGAGCCGTAGGCCGCCGCCGGCGGACGCTTCTCGTCTTGCAAGAGGAGGGATGTCAGCAGGGCTCTCCTCCTTGCTTGATAGCCTCCGTTTCTAACCAAATTAATTAAGGCAGCTGTTGACATCACTTGTCTTCCCCGAGAGTTGTAGGAATAAAAGAGCAGGACTACAAGATCAGCAGCTGCTGGAATGTCTTCAAGAACGCCGAGAGAACTGAGCAGGAAACGAGAAGCACAGGAAGGGGAATTTGGGGTTACCTCATTCAGGAAGCATTTTCATGGCCAGAGCCCGCTGCTCGCACACAGCACAGGCTGCCCCCGAGAAGCTCTCTGCGTGACTCACCACAGAACAATCCTGCAAGGCCCAGCCCACAGCGGAAAGTTCAGATGGGCAATCCTGCAGATAGACCAAGGGAAGGCGTTTCTGCTGAGCACCCACATAGCCATACCCTGAATTTGCAGACGTTGCAATGGAGCGAACCGTAGCAGTAGTGACTTGGCTCCGTGACAGCCAAAATGTGAAACTTCTGCCAGGTGAGGTGCAGGATTAGAATATAACACGTATTTTTCAACATGCAACTGCTAAGCATCTGCACTCTTGCTCCCAGGAGGGACAAATCTATTTGCCTAGATTTTCAAGATTTGACTTTTCAAGCTACACAAGAAACGTAGCATTCAAATCTGCCACATATCAGGACTTCAGCAATGCTTTAAAAGGCAGACTATAAAGGAATTGGTACGTTTGAGGCTACTCTTAATTGCCCATTAAGAGCGTGTCCATGGATGTACACTAGTGCACACACAAACTTCCCAAAATCCAACTCATCTGTTTTGCCTGGCCTCTATTGCACAACCCCAAAATGTATGGCCTTGGCCAGCACAGGCAAGACTGTCTTCCAGTTTCCCTGAGCTTTCCTCTAGCCCAAATAGAGGAAAAAAACACCTCCTGGATCTGCACAGATAGAACTGCACCGATGCTGATTCACGTCGCCTGCTGAAAGATGTAGAAAGATTTGATTATTTTACTGTTTGTGGAGTAACAGTCAGCCTGATGAAAGACAAACATGCCTGGAGGCAATTTGTAATAATCAATGCTGTAGTATCAGATTCTTTTGAACTAGAACACCAGGTCACTGTAAATGACTGATTTAAATATTAAATGAGTGATTTCTCATTGCATGGCCAGATGTTTACTGGGGATAGATATTTGCTGACAGCAAAATTATGAGTGAAAGCTGACAGCAGCTGTATGCCTCAATCCCTTATAAAAAGGTGCACTTAAATTATATGCCATTATAAAGGGATTAAAATATGCAGGCTCAAGGTGAATGCCAATAAATAAGACAGAGTGCTCTGACATAATCCAGAAGTAAAGGCAATAAATAGATCCCAGAGATGCTGCCATTCTTAGCTTGTGGCTCCTCATAGTTGTAATTTCTAGATCCTAATCTTACATCTTAATTTGTACTTCTGAAATAACTGTTAAAATTAATTTTAAAAATTCCTACCCAGAAGACATGTGCTTGCAAAAACAATCAAAGGCAGCTTAAGGAGTAGTTATTTCTATTAGAAAACAGCTGTGAACTGAGCATTCTATAAACTCATATTAAACTTGCCATTTACAGCTCAAAACAGAATGTTTGGGAAGTTTGTATTTATCTTTCATGCAATCCTTAGAGGAAGAAGGACTTGTTCTTTTAGCATTTGTAGAGTAACAGTCAACCTGATGAAAGTCAAACACGTGGCGGGGTCAATATTGTTGCACCACACTAATGCAGTCTACCCTACAAGATCACTTAACTAAAACGGATTTAAGCTTTAAATTTGTAATTTTCCATTTGATTGCTGGATATCTGCAACACGTTAATCATTGCGTTTCCCCTTTGCCCTTGAGTCAGTGTCCTTACAGGTATTAAAGACTTGCTCACTTTTTTGCCTTGCTCTCTTTGTCTTGCTCTCTGTCCACATACAAAACATGAGCATGTTAACTTCCCTCTGGGAAATACAGCATAACACAAGTTGCCATTTTACCAGACCTACACTTGGTTTCACTTCTGTCACCCCGATAGAAGTGTCAGCTTCCACTTTATTCATAAGATAATTAAAAAATCCAGAGTTAATTAATATTTCTTTCCTATCCTATTCACCTCTCCAAAGCCCATGGCTTCCAGGCACATATAAATGCTGACAAGGCTTTGGCTTTTCAAGTGTCTCTGCAAGCCAGGAATAGGAACCCAGCTGGACACAGAACAAACAGTCTGTGCCTTCATAGCTGATACGAACGCAAACAGAGAGCAAAGATATGCAGGGAAGGAGAAAAAAAATAGAGTATCATAACAATGGTACTGCTGTTAAAGGCAAAATCCATGAGAAAAAGCTATAGATGGAAATCTTTCTAGAGGTGCTCCATCTCATGTGTACATGTTCAATTTAAAAAACCCATTCCTATAGGCAAACACAGAAATCTATAGTGGTTAAAGTGAACGATTAAACTATAGCTCAAGTTGTGCAGTGCCCTTTCTACAGGAGGCTGCTTTCTGGCAGATGGAAAATTTCCAGACTACTAACCAGAAAGGAAGAAAGGAAGAGAGAATAATTTACAATTATGAGCACACATATATCGCTTGCTTTCCAAACCCTACAGCTGTAGTCAGGCCTATATGACATTTCTCTAGATTAAGATCTTGTTTTAATAGGCTTTTTAATCCACAGCAACATATTTTTATCCCCTCACCTGAATAATAAACTGCACTGACAGTGTGGATTTACCGAGAGAGGTTTCTGCTGCTGCTTAGTAATTGCAAATGGGTGCACGATCACCTGAGATACAGACAATCAGTCTGTGCTCTGCACACCAAAGATGTGCCGTTATCTTAGTGTCACTGCAGCCAGTTGGGAAAGCCACTCATTTAACCGGGAAAAGCTTTATTTTTATTATTATTGCATTTTTTTGTAATGCAAGCATCTCTTCATGATGGAAGAGATGTCTTTGCTGCAGCCTTTCCCTGCCAGTTCCTATGGAGGGTGATGTAAAGCGGGTAGCGCAGAGAGGTGCACACAGGACGCAGGACAGTCCTCACTTCTCCGCTGAGATCTTTGGTGCGTGAAGGAGTGCGACCTAAGGGCTAAATCAGTGGCTTGGGACCAAAGCCTGGATGCTGCTTCTGAACACCTCACAGGGCAGCCTTAAGGCGGTGGATAAGACGATCATTCCAGAATACAAGTAACAGAAGAATAATAAGGGATATTGCTGCAGGACTTAGATCGGGAAAGGCATTTCCTGGCATGCCACCACAGCCCTGTTAATGAAGAAGATCCCGGCGGGAGCACTGCTGCCACTTAGACCGACCCCGGCCCCCTTCAGCCCGGCCTACCGACAGTGGGGCGAGCAAGGCGCCCCACGGAGGCGCCGCTCGCGCCCTGCCCGGCGGCGCCTCCTCCGCGCGCGCTGCCCCCGGCGCCGCGGGAGCCGCCGGCCGCCACGGAGCGCGGCCCGGCTCCCCTGCAGGGGGGTCTGCGCCCACGGCGGTGCCCCGCGCCCCGGCCAGACCCCCCGGCACCCCGCAAACGGCGGCGCGGGCGGCGCTCACCTCCTGCCGCGCCGGGGCCTCTCGCACGCAGCCGGGCGGCGTGTGCGGCGCCTCCCGAGAACAAGC
>JAVCKT010027480.1:0-45664 GCA_032273925.1 Rhynchotus rufescens | reverse complement strand
GTTGTGTCGCAGTGTCACATCCCCACAGCAGTGTGTCGCGGTGTTGTGTCACGGTGTCACAGTGTTGTGTCATGGTGTCACATCCCCACAGCAGTGTGTCACGGTGTGGTGCCGCGGTGTTGTGTCGCGGTGTTGTGTCGCGGTGTTGTGTCACGGTGTCACATCCCCACAGCAGTGTGTCACAGTGTTGTGTCACGGTGTTGTGTCACGGTGTCACATCCCCACAGCAGTGTGTCGCGGTGTCACAGTGTTGTGTCACGGTGTCACAGCCCCGGGGCTGGCTCCCGTGGGTCTCTCCCGGTGAGTGTTCGGGTAACATCCCTCTCCCATGGCGCCAGCCCGCAGCGCATGCAGGGCACGGGCGACGTCCCCATGCCATGAGCTGTGATTGCAGCGGGAGCCCCAGTGCAGCGGATCCCTCCGGGGCTTTGCCAGCTCGGCCGATGCCGCTGTCCGGGTCAGGCCTCTCTCATCCCTGCCTCTGCTTTCCTTGCCAGACCTGTCTGCAGCCAAGCGGAAGTTTGCGGATTCCCTCAATGAATTCAAGTTCCGCTGCATAGGGGACGCGGAGACGGACGACGAGATCTGCATAGGTCGGTGTGGGGTACGGGGCTGTGCTCTGGAGCTGGGAGCGTGGGGCTGGGGCAGCTCTGCTCCCGACACCTTTTATAGGTAGCTGCAAACATCTCTAGGGGCGAGGATGGAGGATAGAAACCTGCCCTGCCGCTGTGGGGGAGCTGCACGAGAACTCATCCTGCTGCACGAATCCAGCAGCCTTCGGCCTGGGCCCTGCATTCCGGATGCAGAGCAGGGAAAAATCAAGCTCTGGGCTTGTGTGCCTGTGCTGCGGTGCTTCCGAGCAGCCAGGGCTCTCCTGTTCCTGCTGTGTACGTGCATCCCTCCCCAGCCCGCCGGGGAGCAGGCAGGTTTGCTTGCTTGGGACCGCTGTCCTGCTAATAGAGGCCGGGCTGTGCGCGTGTCTGCAGCGTGATCCGGCCTGCGCGGATGCTCTGGCCTTCCCGGAGCGGTGACCGTCACCAGGGATGTGTTGCTATGACGACTTCCAGGATAGGAGTTCAAAAAAAAGGAGGCGTTAAAACCTGATCTTGTTGCTGTGTCCCTTTCAGCCAAATCGCTCCAGGAGTTTGCCACGGTGCTCCGCAACCTGGAGGACGAGCGGATGCGCATGGTACGGGTGGTATGGGCGCTGGGGGCTCCGCCGCGCGCGCGGGAGGCGGGAGCGGGCCGGGCCGTGCCAGACGGTGCCGGGCGGCACGGGGGTCTCAGCGCGGTGCAGGGGTCCCCGCGGGAGCAGAGCAGCCCCTGACGGGTGCCCGTGTCGCCGCAGATCGAGAACGCCAGCGAGGTGCTCATCACGCCGCTGGAGAAGTTCCGCAAGGAGCAGATCGGCGCTGCTAAGGTAGGCAGCTCTTGGGGTGAGTTGCCTCCGGGATGCTCCGTGCCCGCTCTCAATGGAAACCACTTAATTGGGAAGCGGATAAATCCATGGGAGCTTCTGCAGAGCTCCCTCACTAAGGAAACCTGCTGGCCCTGCCTGCTCGGGGACGGGGACAGGCCTGAGCTGGTCCCTGCACCCAGGGGTGAAGAGCAGGGATGGGGCGATTCCGGCTCACGCTGAAGCCCCTCGGTGTTCCCAGTTTGCTCATTGCCAAGTGACACACAGACATGAGCTGAGGACTGGAAATCACGTGCCAACCTGAGCAAACCTTTTTCACCCTCCAAACCTCGAAGGCAGAATTAGCGATTTCGCAATCAAGTTCCTAGTTGCCTGAGAAAAGCCCCTGGTCTGTTGGCTGCCGTCCCACGTGAGTCCCAGGAGGCGGAGGAGCAACATGAAGGTTGATGTCCTCCCTTGACGCTCCTGGCACCACTAACCAAATCGCCGTCCTGGGCAGCGCCTGGATGAGCTGCCGCTAGGTTTGGCACAGGGGTGGGATGAACAACTTGCTTGCTACCCAGCTAAGGAGAAAATCATCACATCTTCCTCGCTGAGTTATTTTTGGGGGAGCACTGGAACTGGAAGCATCAATGAGCCTTGGGTCTTGGTGACAGAGAGGAAGCTCTCGCAAGTCTTGGATTTTGATAGTGAAACCCATTTTCTCATTGTCCTTTTGGTGTAAAATCCTTTATGTTTTTTCCCTGTGTCTGCCCAGTGCCCCATGGTTTTGCCCTGTCCAGCACAGGCTTTGTAGGTGGGGTTAGCCCGTGCCTGGGGCTCGCAAGCCCTGCGTAATGTGGCTCTGAAGCCACTGCAGCCTCCAGCAGCAACCGCAGCACTGCTGTATGTGCAGTAAAACCTTTTGTTTGGTTTTGTAGGATGCCAAAAAAAAATACGACAAGGAGACTGAGAAGTATTGTGGTGTCCTGGAAAAGCATTTAAACTTGTCTTCGAAGAAGAAAGAATCCCAGCTCCAGGAGGTGAGACCAGTCGCTCGGTTTCCATGTCCTGCAGTAGCTGGTGCGAACATCTCTTGGAATGTATTCTGCAGCTCAGTGCTGTGTTTTTCCTGGGCGTATTTTTTGTCCCCATTCTGGCTGCAGTGTTTTGCCCTTGTCTTGTTGTCACAAGGGACAGCTTGTTTTGGTGAGTAAATCAGAGAGATCCGCAAAGGGAGGGCAATCAAAAAGGAAGGACGGAGAGTTCCTAATTAAAGGAGGTCTCAAAAGGAAGCGGTTCTGCTGCAGCCTCCCATGCCACGATGAGTCAGGGCAGCCTCCGTTTCCTTCGCTGGAAGGGGCTGTGCTGCCTTGGGCCTTCCTGAAGAGCCCTCGGGCTGTAACCTGCCCCGGGAGCCTCTCGCTCCTGGGTCTGATGCTCGTGCTGGCGTGTCCCTCACGTCACAGGCACCTCTCATGGCTCTGGGGTTCCCCATCCTGCAGGGCCTTCTCTTAAGGGTGCAGCTGGTAGGTCCCCAAGCCGCTTTGGAGGGACAGGGTGGGAACAGGCAGGGATTTGGGCACTGGGATAACAGGTTTCAGTGCCCAGAGAGCAGCTGCCTCCGTGGCCACATCCCCGGTTGCTGCCAGCGCGGTGCAGGACGGGGTGAGGTCCGCGCCGTGGCCCGTGGCCCGCGGCGGCGCTGGCGGCTGGTGCCATCTGCCGGCACCGCCAGCACGGCCACGGCTGCCCGGGCCCGCTCCATTTCCCGTGCCCACATTCCAGTGTTTTCCCTGCGGCGCTGGAAAGGAGGTCCTGGAGACTTTGGCTTTACAGAGCAGCAAATGTGCCCTGGAAGTTACTGGCAGGAGGATACCACCACCGAGAGAAAGATGCCAGGCACTTCCTAGCAGTCTGAGCGCCGATAGACACCCTGACGCCCCAGGAGACGGGTTTGGGTTTGGGAGATCCGGTGTTTTATATTTCCTGCACTCCTGCTGCCCACATCTGCAGGATGCTGGTGGCCACATGTGCAACTGCTGGAGCAAAAGGAGAAGGGAAACCCTGGGAATTCTCTGCTGCTTTGGCTGTTGACCGATTAAATAATGCACTGAGTCTAATTTGCCATTTAACTGCTGGCAAAGCCACTTTATTGCATCATATTTTCTCCTTTTCAGAGCTCAGTTTGCTTAAATATCTCAGGCTCTGCACCGTGGAGGCGCAGTACAAGTGCTGATGGCAGGTCATGGTGAAAATGCACCATTTCACGGCTCCGTCACGGAGAAAGCGGGAATGAGTCCCGGTGGAAGGAGGTGGATCTTTGGCAGCAGCGTGCGCAGAGCAGCGGGCAGAGGCTGCCTGGCTCCGGCGGGACGAGCCTGCCCCTCGGCCACGCTCAGCGTCCCGCGCAGCCGCCCACACCGCAGCTGGGGTGCCCCCAGAAGGCAGGATTTGTCTTCTGCCACCCTTCTGTTTTACCTGTTGGTAAAACAGCAGTAACAGTAACAATAATAGCACTCGGGGACCGAGAATTAGGTGTTAAATACACCTGAATCCTCAGTAGGATAGAGGAATTTGCCCCCTCTAGAAGCCTCTCAGTCGGTTTGCAGGGTTTATCTTAGACTAACCCTGCGTTGACCAGTATCAAGCCCAGGGGGATCGCAGCTGACGCAGCCTGGCTTTCCTTGCATCGCAGCTCCAGGAGAGGCTGCACAAAGCCTGCGTCACCTGCGGAAGCTGCAGAATTCCGTGAGACGGGAGCGCAGCCAGGTGGCTCCAGTGCTCCGTCGCCGCTCGCAGCGCGGAGCCGCGCGGCCCTTTCCCTGCGCCCTGCTTGAGGCCCGGCCCGCGGTGGCATCCACAGCACCCGGTTCAAACATGGGGCATTCCTGGAAACCCCTTGGCGGTGCTCGCCAGAAAACGGAGAATTGTTTCGTGTTGTCACATATGTAGAGACTTCTCCTATGTCTTGCTTCTAGTGCTGATTTTTCTACACAGCTGTCAAGGAGGTGAGAACATAAGAGACACCAACTTTTTTTTTTCAGCTGAAGAAAGAGGCTGTTCATGTGAATCAAGACTATGTTTATTCACCGTGCCATCTGCCCAGCCCTGCACCGGTGTCTGAAGCTGAATTTGCATTTAGCGCGGGCTCATTCCCATTAGACCCAGATGTCCTCTAATCTTGAAGCCAAATGTTCGGCGGCAGGGCTGATTTTGTGTTTCCTCTTTAATCCCTTGCAGGCAGACAGCCAGGTCGACCTGGTTCGGCAGCATTTTTACGAAGTTTCCCTCGAGTACGTCTTCAAGGTGCAAGAAGTGCAGGAGAGGAAGATGTTTGAGTTCGTGGAGCCTGTAAGTGGCCATTCAAACACCTTGTGCCTGCAAAACCTTCCTTTCGGGCGTGCTGCTTTCCTGGCTGCTTGTTGGGAACGATGGGAGATGTCGTCCCTTTACTGGAGGGACGAGGGCAGGACAGTGCTGGTAGCACCCGTGCACGGTGGCCCTACAGGTGGGCACAGCTCCTTGGCCTGCTGCTGGGGTGGCACTGAGTGCCTGTGGCCACACTGCAGCAAAGACAAGCAGAAAAAGTACTAGGTCTTTAAAAGTTCCTCTGGGAAGTGTCCAATCTTCTCTGCTGTTTGCAAAAAGTAGTTCGTTTTAAGTGAAGAATAAAGTGAGGTTAAGAAAGCAGGACTTTGGGTCTGATGTTCCCAGCCAGCCTTGACCTGCTCTTGGAGAAGCGAGTGCTCAAATAACACCAGGAGGGAGGAGGAGAGTTAGGCAGGGCAGGGAAGGCTTGCTGTACGTTATGTATTTATTATTTAAAGTGCATTATATATTTATTACTTAACGTGCATTATGCATTTATTATTTAATGAGCATTATGTATTTATTAATACAAGATGGTTCCAGGTGGGTTTCTTGTGAGCTCGGGGGGCTGCTGGGTGCGGGCAGGGGGTGGCAGGGCTCGGTGGGGCTGTGCATGCCCCGGGTGAGGGTACCCGTCGCCCCTCAGCAGGGCACCTTGGGGAGCTGCAGCGGGTCCCCACTGAGCGTCTCTGTCTCTCTTCCCCTGCAGCTGCTGGCCTTTCTGCAGGGGCTCTTCACCTTCTACCACCATGGCTACGAGCTCGCCAAGGACTTCAGCGATTTCAAGACGGAGCTGACCATCAGCATCCAGAACGTAAGGGCAGGGGGTGGTGAGCCTGGCCGCGCTGGCCGCGCAGAGCAAACCTACACTTTTTTTGTTCTATTTTAATGAAGATTTTATAGTACAGCATCAGCCAGGAGGTTTGACAGTAATTGAAAGCAATATTCTTTTTGGTAAATAATGCTACATCATGCAGGCAGCCTAAATGAGGGTCTATTCCATATGGTGCTCTGAATGCAGAGCTGCAGCTGTTCGCGGGAGCAGCTGGCCCGGCGTCCCGGGAGCCCCAGAGCTTCAGGGAGAGCTGCAGAGCACTTTGCGAGCGCTGCAGAGCGCTGCTTGTCTTAGGAAGGGCCTCATTTCTTGGTGGCCGGGTCGCAGGGTGGCCGAGACGCGTGTGGCCGCCGGGCCCCGCAGCCGGGCAGGGCGGCAGCGTGGGCAGCATCGCGTCCGTGCCAGTGCTCGTCCCATGGCAGGAGCTGGCGCTGCCCTGGGGTCTCGGTGCTGGCTGAGTGAAAAACACTGGGTGGAAATTCGTGCAATTGTGTTAATGCTGCCTTTTGTGTGAGCTTGAGTTTGCACTACAGTGCAAATGTTTGAGGCTCTGGAACGATTTGTGTTGCCTTTTTCTTTTTTTTCCATGGAAAGCTGCAGAATTTATTGAAGTTGTCTCGACTTGCAGAGTGGAAAACCACAAGATAGGAGAGTCCTTTCTCAGCTTGCTCTGTGGTGTGTTTGATTCTGCACTGTCCATGGCTGCTGCAGGGTAACATGTGCCTGTGTTACCTTGCAGACCAGAAATCGTTTTGAGGGAACAAGGTCGGAGGTTGAATCATTGATGAAGAAGATGAAGGAGAATCCCCACGAGCACAAGAACATCAGCCCATACACCATGGAGGGTTACCTCTACGTGCAGGAGAAACGTAGGTGCCGGTGCCGGTGCGTCCCGTGCTCCATTCCTGGGCGCCCGGTTGGAGGCCCCTGGGAAACACGGAGCTCACGGGATTATGGAAGGCAGGAGATGCAGACTCATTTAGCAAACAACAAAGTCTCTGCAAGAGAGTTCAGCCCAATGGGTGGGATATTAAGATATGAAACTGGGAGACAAATTCTCCTTGTGAGTCAGCAGCAGTGACTGATAAACTCTCCTTCAGCTTCCTCTGCTCAAATGGGGATAAGAATGGTTTTCTACCTGTAAAGCACAGCACGAGCTGTAGGGATGGTAGTCTGTTATGTTAAGTAATTGCTATGTGCAGGTTATTAATGGAAATGCACTAAAGCTGTGCTATTTCTGGGAGTAAAAATTTCATTTGCTTTTTAGGTCACTTTGGGACCTCCTGGGTGAAGCACTATTGCACGTACCAGAGGGAATCGAAGAGAATAACGATGGTACCGTTTGACCAGAAATCTGGAGGAAAAGGGGTGAGTGGGGTGATGCAGGAGGACTGCCAGTGGCTGCGCACAGGAGAGGTCTCTGGGGTGCCCATCCTGTCCTGCACGGAGGATCCTGTTTTCAGGGCCGGGGAGCGATTCCCCCCAATGCAGAGTCACTAGTGACCCCCCTCCTCTCTCTGTTGAGCTCAACTGTTTGAAACTGTTTGTAGCAAGGTGACAAAAATGCAAGTGGACAGGGTCAAAATCATTCCAGGCAGAGTGAGCAGCACACGAGGAGAGAGCTCTGCCTTGCAAGGAGGAAAATTCCCTGGGAAGCAGCAGCTCTCCTGCGAGCAGAGCTGACATCCGTGAGCGAGCAGCGCCCTGGGGACATGGTGCTATTTTATGCTCCCGTGCCTTGTTATAACTGAGCTGTGAAATGCCCCAGCCCCAAAAGTGTGGGTTGCTGCAACGTGTTTCATGGGGGCTCCCCGGCCCCGGGCTGGCTGCACGGAGTTACCCCGTGCTGGTGGCTGCGGCTCCAGGGCATCTGCAGCCACGGGGCCAGTGCCTGCCCCAGGGCCAGCGAAAGCCCAGCTGCTCCAGGGCCTGAAGCCCTGGGTGTCCGGGCATCCCTGGAGTGGGAAGTGGCACGCGATGCGGACGGACCCATGGAGGGCTCCGCATTATCAGTCGCTTCCAAAAGCGCCCTGGGCTGCGGCTGCAGCCGGATATTAGTTGGCTGAAACAGTGACGTTCCTCGAATGCCAGAGGAGAGCGGGACTCCGGTGCAGCTGCCCTGTGCTCCAGGGCCTGTGGGCAAGTGCAGATAGCCCTGTCCTGCAGAGAGCCTTGCGGAGCATCCCCGGAGCTGCTCCAGACCCGTTTGGGTCCCTTGCACGCTTCCAGGGAAGCAGTGATGTCAGGGAATGGTGGTCAGCCAAGATGTCCTTGTGGGCAGCACGGCAAGTGTGGACATCAGCCCTCTCCAGGAACTGCTTCAGAAATTTATTTTCTAGTGAGTCATTGGAGGAATTTTAAAATTGCAGCCGGCGCTCGCAGGGTGAGCAGAGCACCGCGGTGTGCTCCGGCACGGGCACAGCCCTGCGCCGCGCGTGGAACCCGGTGTAACGTGGGCATGGGTGCCTGGGTGGCAGCTGCGCTCTGCCATTGCCTTGTTGTATCATAAACATTTCACGATCTGTTTGCTCTGTTTGTGTACAGAGTGATACCAGAAATGCAGCCAGCTCTGGAGTGCGAATTGACAGCTACATCTATGATACGTTGTGGGCACTGGAAAACAGAGCTGACTTTGCCCCGGACTTGTGGTCCAGCATTCCCTGGCAGCCTGAAGCCTGGCTCATGGGATGCTTAATGCATGCAATTTAGTCATGTTATCGTGTGCGTTCAGAAAGAAGGGTTCTTGGGCATGAAACCCATCTGCAAGGGTGAAAGGACAAGTCCTCATGCCAGATATATGAACGTGTGCTGCTCACGGGTGGGGATTTGCTGAGGCTGCCAGAGCTCTCCTCGGGGCTGACCTTGCGGCTGGCGAGCGCACTGCGGGCAGAGGAGGACACAGGGTTGGGTACTCGCAGCCCAGGGTAAAATTTTGTGTCTTCTCAGGGAGAAGACGAAGCTGTGACCCTCAAATCCTGCACGCGACGGAAAACCGACTCGATTGAGAAGAGATTTTGCTTTGACGTGGAGGCAGTTGACCGGTGAGTGGACGGGGTGCCGCGGCTCGGGGCACACGTCCTTCCTGCCCGCTCCTTGTGCACCCCGGGGCTGGGACACCGAGCTGAGCTGCTTTCCCGGAGCGCTCTCCTGCAGTTCCAGTGGGGTTGCCTTGCAGCAAACCAGTGCTCCATGGCCCTGAACCTCTCCTGGGGCCTCCTGGGGCTGCGTTTTACAAGGTGCTGAGTTTACTCAGGTCTCTCTCACTTCCATAGCATTTTAGCACTTTTGCAGACTCTGACCACGTCAGGTACTTGGGCGTGGAAAGGGCTCTGCACGTGTTTGGCACCGATACGGCCTCTTTGTAGCATCGAGCGTGTGTCCAAACAAGGCTGGCTTTGAGGCAGGTGCCAGCTGTGGCACTGTGCCATGGATGGGGACAAGGGAAGTGGCACTTGCGGCTCCTTCCCAGGGGCTGCAGGCTCCGGGTGCCCGTGTCTGTGGTTGCTTCCAGCAGCAGAGGAGTTAGAAACTCTCATGTCTTGTTTTGAGCCCCATGGAGGAAGCCTGGGTGTGATTAAGCAAAAAGCCCCCAGGAGGGTCATCTGCTCCACACGTGTGCTCTGCTTTGGCTTGCAACAACCTGCTCCTTTCTTTCTCTATGCAACTTAGAGGCAAAAATTAGTGTCACCAGGAGAGCCCTGTGGGTGCATGGTGGCCTGGGGTGATGCTGCCCTGAGGTGCCCCTGGTGCTGCCTCTCCCCCAGTGGCTTGCAAGTGGCTTTAGGGCGCAAGGAATTTTGCTAACACAGCTTGCTTGCTGGGAGCACTTACACGGGGCTGTCCGTTCCCACAGACCCGCAGAGCCAAGTGAGGGACACGGGGGACACGAGCAGTGTGCGCCGCAGCCGGGCGGTGGCAGTGGTGGCCCTCCCGGCCCTGCACACGAGCGGGCTGGTGGCCCGTGCGTTCGGATGGCAGCGTGTGTGCAGCGTGGGGTCTGCACGGCGTGGGGTGCTCAGCATGCGCACCCTTGCACCCCCTCCAGGCAGCAAGCCTTGCCAGCCGAACGAAAGGAGAGAGAGCAAAGAAAAATCTGGCTTTTCTCCTGCAAAAACAAGTCAGCGCTGTGGGGGTGAAAGCCTTGAGCCTGCTCCGTAGTTGGAGCTTTGCTGCCCTTTCCCCTGGGCTGACTCCGACATCCCCGTGCTGGAGGCTGCCGAGCCGGGATGCACGTGCTCGTGCGGGATACGGAATTCCTAACAGCGTGTTTGCAAGCCGTGCTGATCCTCCCCATGGGAAGGGAAGGGTATCTTAACACTTGGTTCAGAAAGTGCTATATATTTTTATAGCAAAATCAGCCCCTGGCACGGTTTGCTAATCTCCAGCTGAGATACAACTAGTCTGATGGATGGAGCAGTTTACAGTTAATGCTCTTTTTTTCTAACTGAGCTTATTTATAGTCTCTGCACATCAAATCAGTCCCATAAACAAGGTTCTCGGGTAGGATGGTGAGCGTGGTAGCAAGCGGGCTGCTGCAGGAGGAGGAGGACTTCACGTAGCTGACGGCAACGGGTCGCACAGGTCGCTGCAGGATGCTGCTCCGGGCCACCAGCCAAGGGCCTCTGAGGCCGGTTGGCTTCTATGGGAGTTGGAGGTGTTCAGGATCTTCAGGTTAGTTCCCTTGGCCACCGTGAAGGCAGTAAAGGTGTCTGGAGAGCAGTGTTTCTGTGTTCGCCCCAGAGCGTCGGCAGTGCCCTCCTCGCGCCCGGTCACCGGTGTCGTGTTAGGTCGGCCGTGCTGAGCCCGTCCCAAGTGCTGGCAGCAGCCCCGTGTGCCGGCCCTGCCCCGGACACGAGCCCCACGGGTGCCGGATCCCCCTCCTGCTCCAGCCTGATGCTGCGGGTATGGGAGGAAGGTCCTCGGCGAGGCTGGTGCTGCCGGCGGGAGCTGCGGCGACACCTCAGCCGTCCCGTCGCGTGCAAGACAGCGTGTACCTGTTCCACGTGTACCTGCTCCCCACCGGTGTCGCGTTTCCAGTGACCTTTCAAGCAGAGGGACTGGTGAGGGGTTTGTGGCTGCAACTGCGGCTCCGGGAGCGCCCGTAGGAGCGGCTCTGGGAGCACCCGTCGGAGCGGCCCCGCATGCGGAACCGGCACTCCTGGCTCCTCGGGCCACCAAGGAGACCCAGCCTGGCTCCATGTGAGGGACAAGAGAGGCTCCAAATGGGGAACGAAGCCTCCTTCCCCGCTGCTCTCCTCCATGGCCGTGCATGGGTCCTGCTTGCCCTTCACGACGCTCTTATTCATCCGCTCTGCTGTTTTCTTTCAGCAGTTTAGATCATCTGGGTGTGATAAGGGCTGCAGGAGTTGAGAGCTCTTATCTGCTTCTATTGCCTTTGGTGTTTGTTTGTTTTTCTGGAAGCAGAAAAAGCTGTCAGACTTTTTCATTTTCTCGGTGTGCTTAGTCATAGCCTCGGAAAAACAGGCTGTCGTTCACAAAAGTTGACATATTAAGAAAATTCAAATTTCCTGTGTGGTCTTGTATGGAAAAATCCCTTTAATTTTCAGATTGGAAAATGTTGAAAAGACGCATTCTCACACCTCATTTGCCGTGCTGTGCCCTGGCCTGCGCCTGCACGTCCCTTCCCTTCACAATCCATTCCTCCCAATGGCAAAATTTCCCGTGCTTGTCAGCAGAGCCGTTTCGGTGCCCGCAGCACAAGACACAGCCGAGTCTTGGTGGCAGCTCCACAGGAGGGACGTTGGAGTCTTGGGGGCTGGTTCTGGGCTTGCACATTCCCATATTTCTCTCTTGTATGTCCGGAATCTTCCCAGTGCTGTCCAGCCTGTTCCCTAAGGGAACAGGTCCTTGAACCTGTGGTGAAGCTCTAGCTCACCAAGAGCACCGCAGGGTCTCCGATCTGCCGGGAAAAGCTGCCCGGTTGCCGCAGCCTCCGGAGCTTCCTTGGGCACCACTGTCCCTTCTGTCCCGCCGTGTCCCCGCACCACGAGGAGCCTCGCTCGGTGTCTCCCAAGCGCCTGGCATTGGATGCAGCACGTTTTCTTCCTCGAAAGGGTGATGGTTAAGTGGTTTCCTCTTCCCTTTGAATTGAGTAAACTTCCAAACCACTAAGCTGGTGAGTATTGACTGACTCACCGATGGGATTAGCGGAGATCAGCTGCATTATGTCTGGTTTGCTTGGACACGAGCTCGTTGCGAGCTCTGGCGCGCGCGGCCGCTGGTGCGAGGCGCGAGCTGCCCCGGCCGTGCCCTGCGGCGCCCGCCTCGCTCGTAGGGAGCGCGCAGGCGGTAGGAGCGGGTCAGCCCCGCAGCGGCAGCCCCGCGAGCCTTGTCTCGTTCAGGAGCGGCTCAGCAGGGCCAGGGCGCCGCAGCAGGAGCCACCTGCTCTGCGGGACTCCGGCTGGCGCCGTGCGCAGCTACCCTCCACATGGGGATCTGCTGCTTTTGCCGACTTCCTTGGGCTCTGCCGGGATGGGAAGAGTGGTGTCGGAAGGTCCCTGCTTGAGTCCCTTGCACGAGTGAGAAGCCACACATAGGGCTGCGCAGAGAGCCCTGCTGAGCGCGTCCGGCCGTGCCACGGCCCTGAGCTGCTCTGGCCATCCCTGCACTGCCAACGCGCCTGGAAAGGCCTTGGAGGGAAACGGAAAAACCAGAGCGAGCCGCCAAGGTGGAGGCCCCAGCCCAGCTGCTCCCTGGGCGTCTGGCCGTGGCTGAAGCCGATGCCCGGGCCGGGTTGTGCGCAAGCAGCATGTCCTTCCTGCAGCGGGGAATGCCGACACGGAGGCACCTGGGCTGCGGCTGGGCCGGGAGCGTGGCCGTCGTCCCGCTGGGCTGTCCCGCTGTCCCGCACCGGGGCCTCGTCCTCGCCGCTCCCGTTCTCCCTGACGCGCTGCCCTTTCTCTCCGCAGGCCGGGCGTGATCACGATGCAGGCGCTCTCCGAGGAGGACCGGCGCCTTTGGATGGAGGCGATGGACGGCCGGGAGCCGGTGAGCAGAGCGCGCGGTCTGCGGCGCGCAGGGCCCTCCCTGGCCCGGGGCGGCGCGCGGAGCGTGCCAGCTGCCCCGAGAACCCTGTCCGTGGGGCAGCTCTTGGCGGCTGCCAAGCGAGCGCCTTAATCCCTTGCTTAAATATTTGAGGTAATACTGTATCTGCTGCGCCTGGATCGCTCCGAGGTGCGGAGAAAGGGGAGGCCGAGCCAGCACAAACACGCTGCTGCCTGCGCCGTGCTGCAGGGAAAACGCGGCCAAGGACAGGGCAAGACGGTGCGAGGCCGCTTCCCGGCGCTGGGAATCGACGAGCAGGGGCCGAGATCGCCCAGCAGCGTGGATTTGGTGTGACCGATGTGCGCTGTCCCCAGCTTGCTCGGCAGAGCCGCGGTGTTCCCATGCTGCTCCGGCCGTGCCGAAGCCACGCAGGCCGTTCCAGGGCTTTTCCCGTGTGTGTGCTCGGAGGAGCTCCGGCTGTTCTCCCCTGTAGATGGAGCAGTTAGTGGTGGAGGGCGAAGGCGGTGACCCGCGTGTGGGCGCAGGGAGCGCACGGTGCCCTCGGAGCGCTGCTCTGGGGCACTTGCTTTGCGTGGCCGCCGCTCCCCTCGCGTTGCCGCAGCACCGTTCGTGTGGCCGTGCTCCGGAGCAGGTCTCTGTGGAGGCCACGAGGCCTCCCTGTGGAGCTGTGTTCCCGGTGCGGTGAAGCTGGACACAGCATCTGAAGGGCAGGGTGGGTCCCTTGTGTCCCACGGGCACCGGAGCCCCATGGTCCAGAGGAGACGGTGCCAGTGCCAGGACTGGGCTCTCCCGCCAGCTCCGGAGCAGTTGGAGCCGGCTCACGGGAGAGCCCCGTTGGATGGTGCTTGGGCTGCTGGGGAGACGATGGAGCCCTCCGGCTTTCCCGTTGTGACCGTGCTCACTCCTATCCCCAGAATCCCGGAAGGGTTGAGGTTGAAAGGGACTCTAGATATCATCCAGTCCAAGCCCCTGCTCCAGCAGGGACACCCAGCGCACGGGGCACGGGGTGGCAGATGCTGCCCCGCCGGTGGCAGCAGCTCTGGTGCTACCAGCGCAGCAGTGACCGCTGAGCGCGTGGGCGCTGCGTCCAGCAGCTTCTCCGGGCATGCGACGGAGCTGCCACGGGGCCGCTCGCCACTAGAGGGCAAGCTGAGACCAGCCCGCTCGTGGCACTGGTGCCTCCAGCAGCAGCACTGCCCAGCGACGCCAGGATAGGCGTTATCCTGCACCAGGGCTTCGCTTCCCTTCCCTTGGGCATTTGCCTCGAGTGTAATTTGGGAATTGTGTAAAACCGGTAGCTCTGGAAGCAAATTCCCAGTTTCCAAAGTGAAATGAGCCCTAGGAAAAGCAAACACCGGCTCGAGTGCTGTCTCCAGGCCGGGACCTCTGGGAGCTCTGCTTTTTGGGGATCGTCTCGTCCCCCGTGTCCCTGATAACCACCCAGAAGCAATTCCTGTCTGCCCTGGAGCCACATCCCATGGGATTGTCGGGGATGTGTCCGGTGACGCTGTCCCCGAGGTGGGCGCGGGGCCGCATCCGGCCCGCTCGCCCGGGAACGCGCGGAGCAGAGCGAGCACGTTCCTGCAGCCACCCCCGCCCCACGTATTGCTGCTGGGAACTCGCTCCAAAATTGTTTTTCATTTGCCTTGTCTAATTATACCAAATGGTGAGAGATTAATTTCCCAGTGGAAATGATGTCTTTGAACTCGATCCAGTGCTTTCAGCCTCGACATTCTTGTCGTTTGGGCTCGTTCAAAGAATAAATTAACTTGAAGGGCTTCCATGAGGGCAGCTGCGAGGGGTAGGGGCAGCCCGGCTGGCCCGGCGGCAGCACCGCGGATGTTTTATCCTTTCAGTTCAGCCTCCCAGGCTCCCAGAGGTCTCCTGCCTGCTCCGTGCTGGGGTGCTGCATCTTGCACCTCCTGTCTGCGCCCTGACCCGCTGCGCCGGTGGCCTCCGGGCTGCACCAAGAAGTCTGCCTGGCTTGGGGTCCTCCTCCCAGGGGACACGGGGATGAGGCAGGAGGGCTCTGGGGGTGATGGGTCACACACCGTGTGCCTGTTGCTTTGCTGTTGTGGCCTCCCGCCGCTGCTCCCACTTCCCCCTGCCTGCAGGCCCCTTTTTGTGAGCGCGGGGAAATGAAACCTGCCAGGAACGACAACACTTAAGGTGAAGTTTCTGCTTTTTCTCTGTCACTTGAGTGACCCAGCCACATGCGCTCCGCTGGCATTGCTCGCAAGGACCGCTCTGCGGAGCTTCAAGCGTGCCAGTTATTCCAAAAATGCATTTTTCCGAAGCGGCCGCCCTTTAGCTGCGCTGTGCCGAGCTGGCGCTGAGCGCGTGCTGAGCGCCACCCGCACGCTGGCCTTGCTGCTGGGAGCGCTGCACCCACTGGCAGCGCGCGGCGGGCAACGCTGGGGCCGCGGCAGCGCCGGCTGGGCAGCGCCGGGTGGGCAGTGCCAGGCGGGCAGCTCCGGGTGGGCAGCGCCGGGGTTACATAACGGCGCTGAGCTCAGCGCTGCCCGCGCTGGCTGGCAGCCCGGGGCGCCTGCGAGCACCACGCGCTTGTGCCCAAGCTGAGCCGTGGCAGAGCTCGCCATGCAAGGAGCCTTTTTCCTTCTTTTCTTTCTCCTCTTCATTTAATTGTGCTGGGCTCTCAGGCTATGAGCTCTGCACCCCTGGACGGAGCAGGCGAGAAGGGGCAGAGAGGGAGCGCAGGTCCCGGCCACCCGCAGAGCTCCATGAGGGAGCAGGGGCGGAAGGGAGCCCTGGGGCCATGGCCCCGGTGTGCCGATCCCCCCAGGACGAGGGTTCTCTGCCCGGAGCGGAGGTCGGAGAGCTCCTGGGTGTTCTCCAGGGCAGCGCGCGGGCTGGCGCATCGCAGAGGGACGAGGGGGACCCGGCGTCCGGCCGCAGGTTGGGGAGGCCGTTAGGAGCCTCCGTAGGCTGCTGGCACTCCGTAAACGTGCCACCCCTGCTGCTAAAATAAGCGGGGAAATGTAATTTTATCACTTTCTGTTATTTCCTCTTGAATTGCGGTGAAATAATGGAGTGTTTGGCAGCGGAAACAAAATAATGTGTTACTGCCTTTTAAACTGAAGACGTGCTAAATAATTCACTGAGGTTTTGTTGTCTTGAAATCCTTTCCGAGCTACCGTAATCGGCAAGCAAGACTCACTGTCACTCATAGCTTCTTCACTGCAGGATGGCAGAGATGATTCTTGTGCGCTACCGAAGCACCGAGTGAGCTGGGGACATTGTCTTTATGGTGCCCTCTGAGCACCCACACGTGCAGCAACATCCTTGGAGCAGGTTTCTCCTCCTGGCTTTCAGGATAACCCTCACAAGCCTTTTCCCTGTGGAGGCTGCCAACTCTTGGCACAAAGTTGGCATTGAAGCCCCTAGGATGTACCTTGCCCTCCCAGTGCTTTGCCCTAGGTCTGGTCCTAGCAAATCCGTGCAGCTGGAGCCTGGTGCCTGCGCTGCCTTTCCCTCCGATTCCGCTTTGTTTTGGGCAGTGGCGAGTGGCAGCGTGGGCAGCGCAGCCGCTGCCCATGCCCTGGCACTGCCCTGCGCTGGCACGCTGGCCGCGCCGCCGCTCGCAAGGGCAGCTAATGGTTTCTATTTATACACTTTTGGCTTGTTCATCTTCTGAGCTGAAAGTTGAAAAACTCGTTTGTGGCTGTTTTGAGGATTTCTGAATATGAATCACAAGGAAATTGCATAATATTGCAGCATTTCCCTGCTTGCCACTCTGAGAGCCGCTGCTCCCACTGGGCGCCCGAAGAGGCTTCGCTCAGAACTTAGTCTGGGCTTGAGGGTAAGTCCCAGCGTTGGAAGAGGAGGCCAGGACGAGTCCTCCTGGCCAAGACAGGGACCAGGAGGCAGCAATGGGGTTTTCCTCCTCAAATGGAGAGCCCTGATTTGCAACTGCAAACCAGGCTGCCAACGCTCTTAATGGTCACAGCTTTCTGCAAATCACTGCTACCCCCTGCCCAAAGCAGCCCTGTGCTCTAGTCCCCGGCCCCGTGGGCAGGACCTGGTGCCAGGGGCTGATGGGGCTCGCCTGGGGAGCCGTGCTGCACACTGTCACCTCCAAGGTGACAGCTCCTTTTGTGCCATTTTGCATCTCCTTTGCCAAGCCACATTGCACATCAAATGTTTTGTAATGCTTGCGTGCCCCTTTGCTGCTGGAGGGAGCTGGTTAACCAGCATGGCCAACTGGTGTGAACCCCGAGATGAGGAAGTAAACCTAAAATTTCTCACTATCTTCTTTTGCTAGTCCCCGCCTAAGTCCCCACTGCTTCCTCTTTCTTTCTTTTGGCACCCTGCTCCTTGTGCCCCGTGCCGTGGCGCGGCAGCGGCACCGGTGGGCGTGCGGGCACTGCCCGGGCACATGCGGCGGCTTGGTGGTTGGCTCGGGTTTGCCAGCCACACTTCTCACCCAGGCATTGGCACGTGGTCGTGGCAGCAGTGCGGTCTGAGCGGGCAGTGGGTGCTGCAGCCTGCTTTGCTCTGTCGCTCTGCAGCTGGAGCTGCAGACATCGGGCAGCGGTGGGAAGGAGCCCCGCGGCGGCAGCGGGGCGGCTCCGCTTGCCCAGGCTGGGCAGCGCTCCTGTCGCATCTGTTCCAGCTGTGCATGAAACTGCATCCCTGTAAAACCTAGTGGAGCTTCGGTGAAGGATTTCCCTGTAAAACCTAGTGGAGCTTCCGTGAAGGATTTTATCCTAAGAGTTGATTTTTTTTCTTCTTTGTCAAGTTGTTTTAAATAAAGAGGCAATAATTGAACGCAGTGCGAGTGTTCTCCAGGGGTGTTTTAATTTAGCTGTGCAGGAAATCTTCAAAATAATCATAATTCTGGAACTTCTGCAATGCTGTTTACTTAAACTCCTGGTTTACTTACAGATGAATCTCAGGCTTTTTTTTTTTTTTAAACCAGGCTTCACAGAAGCCTTGGTTCATGCTCCAAATGGAAACAATGCCGTGGAAGTGGAGCAGGAGCTTCCAATGACCCAGATATTTTGTTTGGGGCTTTTGGCCATCTATAGTATGAGCTTTTAGGACATGAAGGCATCAGGTTTTGCTTTCAGGTTATGTATTTGCTTTTGGTTTATGTATTTTTCTCTGTTGACTTGTGCAGCTTCCTAGAGAAGCTGCTTTGGCCGTGCCGGTGCATTGCGCGGGGCGGGACTCCCAGCCGCCACGTTCCCTAGCCCTTTCCATGGAATAACCCCGGAAAGCGAGAAGAGCTCTGTGTTTGGTGAGAAGATGAGAAGCCTTTTGGATTGAGATGTGTTTCCTCCAGAGTGTTTTAACAACAGACAAATGGTTCGTATGCTTATGCGCAAGCAAACACACATATCTAATAACCACACTCCCTTTTTTGTCATGCTAACATATGGCTCCGTTCAGTTCCAGCTTTTCTTTGAAATGATAGCAAAACTGAAGATCTCCCCCCAAGTCATTGAAGTAACTTAGTTTTTTTTCGACATTGACTTATTTAAAATGTAGCCAGCACTATCAAATCTTTTCGCATTCAAAAACCCCATTTGTTGTTGTTTTGCGTAATGAATAGTGTAAAATGGGCGGTGGGGTTTGTGCACAGCTCTGCTGCACACCCTGAGCAGTTTGCTGCTGTAGTTTGCTTGTTCTAGGTAGAACTGCTTGCAGGCTCGCCTGGCGATGCAAAGATTAGGTCCTCCTTTTTGTTGTTATTTTGTGGGGACACAAATCCCAACACGCAGACTCTGGCACGCACGGGGCTGGGAGGCTTCTCTGACTCTTTGCAAGGCCTGGGCCACTGGAAGAAAAGGGCCTGCTTTTAAAAGTAGCATTTTTCTTGGAAAATGGGAAGATGTCGCAGAAGTGGGACTTGGTTAAAACCTTGATGTTGGGAGAGGTGTTAATGGATTAACAGTCTGGCGGAGGATGAAAGGTCTGTCCTTAATAAGATGGATGTAGGATGACAGAATCTCCTTGTTTTATAGCAGACCTCATCGTGAAATCTCCTCTGGCCTGTGGCTGCAGACTTGCAGTTCGTGGCATAAAGACACGGTGCTCCTTGCCCATCCTTTTCCTTTTTTTAAAAAAAAAAGATCTCCGATGATTAACAGCCTCATTATAGGTTCAATTAGGCAAATGGGAAGAGTGGCTGTGCAGGCAGGCAGGTTTCCTTCGGCAGGCGCCCCGCTCGCTCCGAAGCCAGGGGCCAGGTCCCTTCGGCTGGGGACAGCAGGGGACAGCAGACAAGGCCCCGGAGCTCCCGGAGCCCCGTCCCACTCGGGGGTGCACACCATCGCCTTAAATATGCAAGGGCGGGAGCTGCCACTGGGACAAAAGTGTCTTGGGACAAAGCAGGTTTTAGGCCACACGCCATGCAGAGAGTCCTGTCCAAGAAGTTAATTTTCTTGCCTGTTTTCCCTTGTTTAATTTTTGGGGTATAAAGGCTGTTCCTGTAGGTAAAGGCGCTCGCTGCCTGCAGCCGTTGCGGTGCTGAACCATGCCCTGGTTCTGGCCGTGGGCGTCTTTCCTGCCAGCCGGGCTCTCCTTGTCCCCGCGCCGTGTCGGGATGCCTTCGGCGGGGAGCGGACGGCTGGCCGTCGGCGTTGGCGTCCCGGCTTGTCCCGGCACGCGCAGCCCCACGTGTGCTGCCGGCCCGCGCTGAGGGGTGCGACGCGTGGCCTCGGGGCTGCCCTGGGCGCCCTCCTGCTCCGTGCGCTTCACGAGACCTTCTCCTTGTGTTTTCCAGGTCTACAACTCGAACAAGGACAACCAAAGCGAAGGCAGTGAGTATCTGTTTCCATGCAGACCATATCCCGCGGGAGCGCGGCCGCGTTGGGCCATGTGCACTGGGCACTCTCCCGAGTGCGCGGGGAGCCATTGGGAAGGGCCGGGAGCACACGAGGAATGTCACTTCCACAGTGCTCCTGCTGCGCGGCCTGGGAACGGCGTGTTCCCATGCTGTTCCTGCACGGAGCATGCACTGGTGCTCGTTCAGAGTATGGCTGCAGTGAGTTGCAAGCTGCACCGATGCTGCTCCTACACGGAGCATGCTCTGGTGCTCGATCAGAGCGCGGCTGCAGTGAGTTGCAAGCTGCACCCATGCTGCTCCTGCACGGAGCATGCTCTGGTGCTCGTTCAGAGCGCGGCTGCAGCAAGCTGTGAGCTGCATGGGAGGCTGGTTCCGCACCTGGCTTTCTGCCACACCGGCTTTGATACGGAAGCTTCCTATAAGGACACGCAATGAGTGTAATTGGGATGAGTCTGGATGCAGTCCCTAACCCTGGAAACCTATAGAACTCTGCTTCCTGCTCTTACTTCTATTAGTCAGCAAGAGACTCCAAGGGCTGGAGCAAGGCCGGCTTTTTGGTCTCTATCTAATTTTACAGAGCTTTTGGATTTTGCATCCTGCTGTGCAGCCAGATGGCCACCAGCCTGCAAGGTGGTTTATCTTAATCTTCTTTGGGAGCGGGAGGAAGCGGTGCGGAGTGGCGGCACTGTGGGCAAACGGCTGCCACTTAATGAGTTCGATGCACGAGTGAGCACCCCGAGGGCATTGCCCTGCTCTGATAATGACTCCTGTAGGCCACTTGTGCACGTTGCGTGGACAAGCACAGATGAACTCCGTTCTCCTTCCCCTCACCATGTTTCCATCTCCATACCCACTTGATCCTCCATTTACTTCAGGACTCCATGGAAAACTGTCTTCATTTTTATGAACTCTTCATGGACCTTGAGTTTCTTGTCTCCCTACTCTGTGTCTCACTTGGTGGCCAGGATCCTTGCCCAAGGCTCTTAACGCCCAGCATCTTGTCAACTCACTGGTAGTCCAAGACTTGCAATAAGATTAAACTCCTCATTTCTCCACTTCTGTTTTTGGCTATTAATAGCACAATACCCTTTGAGGTAGTTCATAGCAATCATGGCTCTTCGTTCTGCTGCACAAAGATGGATAACGGAGCATGCACAGAGCCAGATTTGACCTTGCTGTGACCGATGCTCGCACATCTGGAGCCGGCAAGGTTGCCCGAGGCCGAGCAGAGCTGATTTGGTCGCCTTTCCTCCTTACCCACACTCTGCCATGCCATATCAGCATAAAGCAAAGGATTTAATGGATTAAACAGAAATAATCTACCAGGCAAAAGTAGAATACAATGAGGCCAGCTCAGTAGCTCTAGAAATACTGTGCTTGCACGAGGGGCTGCCTGGTATGTGTGTGCACAGCCTGGGCGCAGGGCAGGCACCGCGCGGCACCTTTGCACCGCTGGCACCTTCCTCTGCCCGGGTGCCAGCCGTGGTCCCTTGGGGGCTGCTCTTGCCTTGCCCGTCACTGTGACCGTGGACGTTAACACGGGCACTAACTGGGGACCGTCCTAGTGCAGGGCCAGGCTCGTTGTGCTGCGTGGGGCAAGTGCGGGGATCAGGGCAGGTTCCGATCGGCTTGGGCTGTGCTGTGGCTGCACTGAGGTGCTGGGTAAATGAACAAGATAGAAGCTGCTGGTGTGAGCAGGAAAATCAAGTTTTTATGATGCTCATTAAAAGTTAAATTTAAGGATGAATAAAGGCAGTTTGGATATTTGATCAGATATTATTTCTGGATATAATTAGTGCAAATAAATCCCCGACCTTTCCTGATCTAGAGCTCAGCAATGAGTTGAAGGGCTTATTCATCTGCTTGGGAGGATTATGCTCGGTCCTTTCCATCCGGAGAGGCCGCTCCTGTTTCTCCCGGGCTGTGGCATCCGAAGCCTTGGCGGAGCTGCGGTGCTGCGCTCAGCAGCAGCCAGCGGCGAGGAACGCCCACGTGTGAGCGGCACCTTCTCAAACTCAAGCATGCTTGAAATGGAAGGAAAGGGGTGAAACCTGTAGGCAGCAGAAATAGTTGGTGCTTAAAAGTGCCCAGTGAAGAGCCTGAGACAACGCTGCATAGGTCTGGGTGATGCTGTACCGGGATACTGAGAGGCCAGGTTAGGGCTAGCACGGAGCAGAGCTGGAGTGAGCTCTGGTCTCGGTTAGTTGAGCCGCAGCCCACTCTCCAGCAGCAGCGCTCCTGTGGCTGCAGGGTGCACATTTGAGAGAGCTGAGCTGGTGTATCTGGTGTTCAGAGCAAGCAGGCTGCTTGTGCAGTGCTCAAGGATTTGCACGGCCAGCCATGTAGGTGAGTCTCCTTTCTCCAAGCAGCCCAGGATCCACTGCCCAGCACAGTGTTCTCCGGGTTGTCCCACCCCGATCCAAAATTAAGATTTTGACCAACTGTGGGCTTGAATCTGCAGATGGCTGGGACGCCTCTGGCCGTCGGTCCTGCTGCCCAGCCTGTGTGCAGCACGGTTCTGCCGCGGGCACCTGCTTGGGCTCCCACTCCCAGCCCTGTGCATTGCTTAGTGCACACTGTGGCATGGATTGGCACGCTGCAGCTCAGTATGAACTGCAGCTCGGCACGCTGCAGCTCAGCATGCACTGCAGCTCAGCACGCTGCAGCTCAGCATGCACTGCAGCTCGGCACGCGCTGCGGCTCCATTTACACGCGATTCCCACGGGTTGAGCGCTCACCCTTCTCACCACTCTCGCTCTTCCCTCGCAGCGGCCCAGCTGGATAACATCGGCTTCAGCATCATCAGGAAATGCATCCACGCTGTGGAAACCAGAGGTAGGGCCCTGCGCCGGGTGGTGCTGCCTGGGGGAGGCGGCGCGGCGCGCAGCGAGAGCGGTCGGTGCCTTTGGCCGGCGCGCGACGTTGATCCCGAGAGCCGGCACCCCGGCTTGGACGGCCCTGGCCGCACAACCTGGGCTCTAGCGGTTAAACAAACACCAGCAACAGCTGAATCAGGAAATGGTGCACTGGGGTTCGACAGGCAGCGAGGAAGGAGGCTGTGTGCTCCGTGTGAGCGTGTCCTGGGGCGAGGTCTGTGCAGAGCTCTTCCTCTCTGGTGGGATAATAAACACTGCAGTGCGTGTCCGTGCTGCCCCGAGCTGCTTGCCAAGACAATGGATATAATGCATATACAGATGGGCTGTGGGAGCTGTTACCTGCGCTTATACAAAGGGATAAAAGACAGGCCCTGCAGGCAGCTTTCAGCTGAGCAAGGTCTGACTTGCCCGCGTTGCTGCCAGCATCTTCTGCTGGCAGCTTCTTCCTGCCCACAGATGCCGTAGGATGCTGGGGCTGTCCAGCGTGGGGTGCTCCCGGGGAACTTGCGGCACTGCGGGAGCCGCTGTCGGAGCCAGGGAGCCACGGTGGCTATGGGCTTCTGCTGCCTCCCACATGAGTGTTTGGAGATTTTCATGCTGCTCACAGCTTCCTGCAAAGTCCAGGTCATGGTTTAAAAGCCATATGGGAACAAAGAAATAAATGCAAAAAGCAAAGCGGTAGATGAGACCAGCAAGCAAACAAGGCAAATACAATTATTGGGGAAATGGAATGAGCTGGAGCTGCCGCGTTCGGCATTCCTAACTCAGAGGTGCTCGGGGGGACAGAAGGCTTCTGTCACCAGTTAAGTCCTCTGGCTGTCGTTGGCTGTAGCAAAGAGGTCTAGACTCTGTGTCGTTTGCAGCATTACAAGAATAATAATATTTTGTTCAAGGCCTTGTTGTTCTAGGCCCTCCTGGAGAACTCAGGGAGGCTCAGACCTCAACCTGGGCTTTTTTCCAAAGCTGCTTTTGGTGCTAGGTGCGGCCACGCTCCCTCGCTCGTGGGTGGCGTGGCAAGAACGTGTCCTGGTGCCTTTGATTCCCGAGCTAAATGAGGGCAACACTTCTAAGGAATACATGAGAGCTCTGACATCAAAACCTAATTTTACCCTCTTCTATGATAGCTAGGATGAGAGTTTGTACATAGTTGGTGAGAGACTTTAGTTATTGCTGTTTTTAGGGAGGCCAAAGAACTGAAAGCAGTGTTAGTAGGGCCTCCAACACCCTGCTAATGAACTCCTTGTTTTTCCCAGGGATCAATGAGCAGGGGCTCTACCGGATCGTCGGAGTGAACTCCCGAGTGCAGAAGCTGTTGAGCATCCTCATGGGTACGTGTCTCGGGTCACGCTAAAGGCAACTAGAAGGTGCTGCTTTGAAGCCTTGCAAGGAGGGGACCGAGGCTCTTGTCCCAGTGCCTCATGGTGGCCAAGGTGCTCTAAGGACCCGGGGCTGCTGGAGGCACTGCTGCCTGGGGACAGGTAGGACCCTTGCCAGAGCTGTCCTGGTGTGCTGCTCACACCTGCAGCAGTCTGGACAGCCGTCCTGAACGCAAACTATAAAGCCTTTGAAGAAGTAATAGCTCAAAGCTTTGGTTTTTCATCTGACCCCTGCCACATAGCTCCCAGGATGCTTTCTGATTATTTTCTCCTAGTTGCACACTGCCTGTGGCTCTAGCTTCCCCCCTGGATGTTCTCCTGCCTGTTCAGCAGAGTCTTGCTCAGGCCCGTCAAGCGCACGGTCTCCTCGTGCTGAGACCTGGGTAGCAGAGCCCATGGTCCTGGGTGCTGGGGAGAAGGGGCTGCACTGGGTCACTCTACGGCAGAGCTGGGCTCTGAGCAAGGTGCCAGCAGCCTCCCCGCTCTGCCAGCTCTGCACTAGTGAGGAAACAGGCGCTGAGCTGCTTGTTCACACCTCTGAGTGGGTGTTGCTCCCTGGGATGAGCGAGGCACATCTGAAGTGTTCCCTTCCTTTCCTTTCCTTTCCTTTCCCTTCCCTTTCCTCTCTTTTCCATTCCCTTATTAGCATCCCTTCCCTATCCAGCTACCCTTTCCATGTACCCCAAGGTGCTGAGGCTCCTTTCTCCTCGCAGCAGGTTTTAATCCACCACGTTTCACTCCCAGTCTCCTTGCCTCTCCTCTTCCACCACCTCCTTCTCTTCGCGCTGCCAAAATGCTCCCTGAGCAAGGCCCTGGTAGCTCTTAGGCTGTCAGCATTAACCTATGTAAAATTGATAATCCAGAGAGACTACTCGGAAGCAGAAGGGTAACGCTCTAAATCACCGTTTCAGACTCCCGGCTGACGCAAGGGGACATCTCTGCATCACTTATGTGCTGGCATTTGGAAAGTTCTCCGCAGTCACAAGAGCCAGTGACTGACTTTCTTTTATTAATAAGAGTTTGGCACGGGCCCTGGAGCATGTGAGCGTGTCCTGCTGGCCACTGAGGACAGCAGAGAGGCCAGGCCGGCCTCACGGTGCGCACATTTGGCACGGCAGCGCGTGAGCACCACTTAAAGAGCGTTGCTGACAGAAATAGCCTGGGGCTGGGGCACCTCGCGCCGCGCAGCGCCCGGGCACCAGCGGGCATGGGGCTGGCGTGTCCCGTCCCGCTGCAGCCACAGCTGCGTCCCCACGCTCTGCATCGCCGGGACTCTGCAGCCCTGTGTCCCCAGATCTGCCTCCTGATCCCTGGTGATTAAATCATCTCGCTCAGCCCTAGAGCCACGGCTGCATGTAAGGAGCAGGGAGCTGCACTGACACCCTTGTCCCCTCCTGGAGCATCTGGGAGCCCTGGGGAGCAGAAGCACCCTCTGCTTCCACACTCCCTGCTCGCAGCAAAAGCCCCTGAATGGAGGCGACACATTTTGCTTACAACTTCAGGTTTCCCTTATATTTAGAAATGAATGCGGGCAGCGCTAGCGATTCGCATGCAGTCTAAATGGCAGAAAGCTCAGGTTGCAGCGAGCGGTCCTGCTGTAAGTGACACTGCCGCGAAGGCCTCGGGCACGACGCACAGCCGGCCCCGGCGCACCCCGCACCGGCCGCCCCTGCGCGACTCTGGTTTCCTGTGGGAGAAGTGGACAGGAGTTTGGCAGGGGAGGGAATTCCCGCAGGAACCAGGAGGAATTCCTGCAGGAACTGCGAGGAATTCCCGCAAGGGCCAAGAGCCTGACCGGCCAAATGGCCTTTCCCCCCAGACGTCCACGCTGCCCCCTCCAGAAGACAGCAAACCAGCGTAGCAAATTCCTTCATTTTTTCCATACGTGGGGGCACTGCTCCGTGTTTACACCAGGTCATATGAGAATTTGTCCTTGTGCGAAGATGACGGCAGCCGCGGGCAGCCTTCCCGGGCCGGCAGGACGCGCGCGGCCGCCGGCACCCCCAGGCCGGCCACTTGCGGGCTCGTAAATCTGGAGGTGGAGGAGAGCTCCCATCCGCGCCGAGCCCGGCCCCAGTGCCTGCAGCGGCACGGGGCGGCTCCTCCCGCTCCTGGGAGCGCCTTGGGAACAACGTCCACGCTGGAGCTGTTTGTCCAGCTTCCCTGCAGGCCCTGCTGCTAAAAACCTACATATATATGTATATCTATGTACATATATATGTATTTTTTCCCACTGCCAGATTTGTCTCCAGCCGGTTAGCAGCGCAGTGGGAGGTTGCCCTGGCGTTGTGGGAGGAGGCTGTTCATTTGTGTGATTAGCACAAGAGACACATGTGAACTCGGTGTGAATATATGGATTTTAAATGTTTACTTTTTCAAGGGTTTCTCTTGATGTCTTTCTTTTTTTAATTAAAAGAGCCCCTTTGGCCTCAGGGAGATCCTAACTCTTATTCGGTACATTCTTTTAATTAGGTCTAAAATTGAGCTGTGTTTACCTTTTGCTTTCCAAGTCAGGAGTGTGTTACCCGTGTGGGTGACAAGAACCCCCCAGGGAACTGAGCACCCAAGGCGCTGCCGGAGCGGGCTGTCTGCGGGATCTGCTCTCAGGAGCTTTCTAGGTGCATGCAAGGGAATCCGTGTGGCCCAGCCCTTGTCCCGGATGCAGCCTGATAGCAGCAGTGTCCCAGGGATCCCCTCGTGGTCTGAAGGCTCCGGGAGCACCAACAAACTGGGGCATGGGTAGACCTGCTGGGGTCCTGCCGCACTGCCGGGGTAGGTGCCGGGTTTCCATGGCTTTGGCCCACTCTCTTCTTTTTGTTTTCCATAGACCCCAAGGCAGCCACCGAAACGGAGACGGAGATCTGTGTGGAATGGGAGATAAAGACCATAACCAGTGCGCTGAAAACCTACCTGAGGTGAGGGACAGCTCGCAGCGGGCGCTGCAGATCCGGGAGCCAGGCTGGCATTGCATGGAGCATCCTGCCCTTTTCCTTCCCCTCTGGCATAGCCAAGCAGGAGATAGGGAATACGCTGAGCTCTCTGCTGATGCATATGTGGTACAGCTGTGGTTTTAAAGCTGCTCCTGTGGAGCACGGGGTGCAGGAGCACAGTGCTCCAGTGCAGGCTGTGCCTCAGTGCTGTCCTCGTGCAGGGCTGGCGCTGGGCTGAGCTTTACTGCAGCAGGAACTGCCGTGTGGAGCTTGGTGCCGTTATCATCCCGGGTTATCTTCCAAAAACACTCATTTGTTGGCAGCCGTCAGCACTTCGTTATCCCCAACGTGCTTCTACCTGCTGTGGCTGCAGCTTTTGCTTTCGGCTGCTGTTCTGGGTGTTTTGTTTTGGTTTTTCAAGAGAGAGAGCAAGAGAGAAACTAAATCCAATTAGGGTGATGAGTATAATTAGCGTCATGGATCTCAGCCTAGAAAATCACAAAACACTACATAATTTTGCCTGATTGGCAACCTTTGCTCCAGAGCCTGCGCTGCTTGCAAGGCGATGGGGGAAGTCAGCGGCTGGGGAAGAGCCCTCGCCGGGTAAAGTGGTGAAGCAGGAGAGAAGGGGCAGATTCGCGGGCGCAGGGATGAGGAGGGCAGAGCTGCTGCGTGTGCAGGTGCAGGGCGAGCTTGCAGAGGCTCTTCCAGGCTCCAAAACTTCGTCAGTGTTAACATGAAACAGCCTTCTTGTTCTCCCTTTTATATCAGTTTAAGTTTATGAGATGTCACGTTGAAGGGATCTGGAAGTAGGAGGGAGAAGGGGGAATTTAATGGAAGCAGCAATTGCTAAAGTTTTATGACTAGATTTGTTTCTTTTTTTAATTTATTTTTAAACTCATTTGAGAATCATGAGCTTGCACGGTGTTTCTGAAGGAATACTAAAATTCAAGATGGATTGAGTGTAGACCAGAAACGGAAGGGAGGATAAATCGAAGCTCCCTCAGTATATCTTATTCCTTCTGATGAGAGGAATTAATTAGCAGAGTTGCTGTTGCTTAGTTTTGCACTTTTAAAAAGTGGAGCTGAATTTATGGTAATGGCAAAGTTATGTTTTTGCGATCTTGTGGATTCTTCTGCTCAAATGTATTTTATTCATGTCATGTTTTTTTTTTTTTTCATCCCAGGATGCTCCCAGGGCCGCTCATGATGTACCAGTTTCAAAGAAGCTTCATCAAAGCAGCGAGTGGGTTTTGTGGTGCTTGTGGTGTCTGTAGGAAGCTTGCACATAGCTGCGCACAGCCTCTCCTCTCCACCTTCCCCACCGGCCTCCCGTTTGCAGAGCCGGGAAGGCAGAACGAGACCGCGGGACTGCGGTTATTTGAGATACCCTGGGTAGAAAAGAAATGTCAGTCCCGCAAGGGCAGGGGAGGAACGAGTGACGGCAGTAGCTGGTGGTTGTTTTTTAACCGTCATCTCCCTGGAGGAGTGAGGGTTTGTTCAAAGAAAGCTTTTGGATGCTATCCGTGTGTGACCTCCGCGGCTGTGATCCGTGTGCTGCTCCCCGCCTGGGCGCTGGGCTGGGAGCGGGTGCTGTGGTGCCCGCCCGGAAAGGCAGGGAAGCAGCCGGGGTACAAGCAGCCCGTTCTCTGATCACCGTGGGCTCTGCATGCGGCTGGGCTCTGTTTTCAGCTGTGGTCCAGCCTGCTGCTCGGGTCCTTTGTAAAACAACTGATTGGTAAAAGGAAAAAGTGCCCTCAGCAACATCCCTCTGAAGGGGAGAGTCTAGGGTCCCCACGTGTCTATCTGTGTTACTGTTTGGGCTTGCATGTTCTTTTTTATAATAAAAACACTCTAGCAGAGATAAATGACCCTTGCTTTCCAATGCAGAACTGGAGAACCAGGAGTCCAGGGTGTCCGAGATCCACAGCCTGGTGCATCGGCTCCCCGAGAAGAACAGGCAGATGCTGCACTTGCTCATGAACCACTTGGCAAAGTATGTACATGACTGATGTGTTTTTCTCTCCTTTTTCCACTTCCTCCGAAAGTCCATAGTGGCAGCAGAGTTTCCTTGTTTGTGTGCGTGGTGTTGACTCATATCTGCTTGACTGCAAACCCAGTGTGAGCGCAATGGGAGTCGGTGCCAGAGGAGATGCGGGAGGAAGGGAGCGCGGCTCGCAGGGCAGCACAGGGGTTTTACTGGCCCCGTCGGTGCCGTGGGCGCTCGGAGCATCCCCGGCCTCCTGCCCAAGGCCTCCGGGCTGCTCCTGGGTGCCGCGGCGCAGCCCTGCGCCCCGAGTAATCAGCGCTTGCAGGTCACCTTGAAGCTTCTGGAGGGCAGAGGAGCCGAATGAATCCTTCGCCTTCAATGCAGAGCTGACCTGTAATTTCCCATCTCCTTCCTGCTCTCGCCGGTTGCCATGGAAGCCTTTGATTAGTGTTTAAAAGAGAATGTGTCGCCAGGTGCAGCTGGCGGCCTCCAGGCTGGAGGCCCTCCCTGTCCCCGTGCTCTGTGTCCCTGTCCCTCCCTGCCCCTCGCTGCCCTGCTCCCTTTGGAGAGGCCTTGGCACCTGCACGGGGGTTAATGAGCACAGGAAAATCAGCAGAGAAATTCAGCAGAGTCCTGGGGAAATGCTGGGTTATCTGTAGGAGAGAAAAAATCAGTGATACTTGAGTTATGTTTGAAAATGACTCCAGATGCTTCCTTCTGACATAAATTTGGGTCTGTTCTCTGGCATCTGCAGCAAGGCTGTTAGAAAGTGAGGGGGTGGTTGGGCTCCGAGTGGCAAAAGCTGCAGTGGGATTCAGCCGTGCCGTGCGGGAAGGGAGCGCAGCAGAGCGGAGCGGCCGCCGCGCAGCGCCGTGCTGGCCGCACGGGGAGGGACAACAGCTCCAAGCTGTTATTTAACAGGAAAAATACTATCGTGGGGGAAGGCAGGAAACCGTACAAGTGGCAGCACTGCTGCTCTGTTGGGATCCAGTGAGCAGGGAGGGTTGGGACGGTATTCCGGGGCTGTGGCCCATCCTGGCTGCTGTGACGGACCCGCGTGCGCTCCAGCCTGGGGACAGCAGGGTATCACCCTGCCCATGCCTTTCGCTTTGGTGTTCTGTTCCCCAGCGATGTGTGAATAGTTGAGAGTGGCATTTGTCTGAGATGAGGCAAAGAAACACTGCTCCGAGCGCTGCTGCGGGACTTGGAGCGCGGGCCGGGAGCCCCTCGTGTCCCCGCGAGTCCCCTGGCAGCACCCACCGCCGCCGGCTCCTGGGCTGCTTTGCCAAGCACAGCTCCTTTTGGCCCTGCACCCCTCTCTGGGCAGGGCTGCGCTCGCTTTTCGGATGTTTTTATCAGCAGAAGGTGCCAGCACTGATTAAATGGGGAGCGCGGCGCTGCCAAGCAGGGGAACAGGTTGAGCGCTCCACGCAGCCCCGCGCGGTGCGGACGGACAGACTGCGCGGACAGACGGGCAGGCCCGGGGCTGGCAGCAGGGTGGCAAATTGCCGCTTTTGTTGGTGGCACTGGGATGTCATCCCTGTCTTTTTCCTCTCCTGTGTGGTTGCTGCATAAAGCAGGCTCGGTGTGAAACCCAGTGCAGCGATGTGGATATTTTAACCAGCAGCTCTGGGTATTTCTGTCGTCCGTTTCTTCCCACTTAAGCAGAATTTCCAAAATCAGTGTTTCGGGGGAAGAAGCCGACTACATATTTGCAATGTGAAAGTGCTCCGAAACAGCTCCGTGTTGTGGAAGCAGAAGGCAGGGGAGCTGCTGGCCCTCCCCTCGATGGTCCTGGTGCTGCCGCCTCTGTGGCTGCTCCTGCCCCGTGAGCCGTGGCCTCCATGCGTGGCCATGGCCTCCGTGTGTGGCCCTTTGCTCTCCTGGTGTTCCCGACGGCTGTGGAAGAGGCTGCCATGGCGACGGGATGCGGCTGTGATCCCGCTGGAGGCATCGCAGCCCCCTGGCTGCTGCACGTCCTTCCTGGGGAAAATCAGCATGAGAGAGGAGAGACTGAGCTGACTGCGGGCAGCGGAGGCCTCGTTAGCACTGAGCTTGCCCAGGCCGAGGAGGAGAGGGGCACCAGGCTCTCACTTGCACTCGATCGGGGCGAGGCTGAGGTGAATCCACAGGCACCCGTTACGGACTGGGCACATGCCATGTGCTTTTGGTCTTTAATTTGCCCCAGAGCCAAAAGCAGGGACTTAGTTTGTAGGAACCCCGCTGTAGCAGCCTGTAGTTGGAGGACTGCAGTCGCGCTGCTCTCGCTAACGGCAGCAGGCTCCGCTGGGCTCGTGTGCACCTATGTCACCTATAGACTCCTGACGAGGGGCTGCTCTCCGGGATGGAACTCGGCTCTGGGTGCCGGGCGGGCTGTGGGCCGCGGTGCCCCGCGGCAGCGTCCCAAGCAGGGAGCCGCGCGGCACGGCGGCCGCATTGCCACCAAACCCGTGGGCCGCGCTGCAGGAGCACAGGGGAGGGGGACGCAGCCCCGCGCCGAGGCCTGGCCGCCAATTACGCCGTATTAAATTATGTTTGGTCGTGCCTGTGATTGCAGAGTATCCAGGCAACGCGGCCTGATCGCGCCGAGCGCCCGCTGTGGATCTGCTGGGGCTGCGGCACGATGGGACCCGCTGCAGGTGGCCTGGGCACAGCCCCTTCCCTTCCCGGAGGGGCCGGGGGCTGCGCGGGGCCCGGCCGCGGGACGGGACAGGACACCCTGCGCTGGCACCCATGGCCCCGGGACGGGACACCCTGCGCTGGCACCCGCAGGCCTGCCCAAGCGGGCACTGCTCGCAAAGCCAGTAATAGCTTAATTTGCAGTAATTAACGGGAGCCCTCCCGGTCCCTTGCTGCGACCAAGCCATTCATTAGGGCCGTGCGCTGCGAGGGGATGGTAATGAAAATCGAGGGTGCCTGATTTGATAAGGCCCAGGTCAGTGTTGTTGTGGTTTCATGAATGAGTGTTGTTGTGCTAACACCCCAGCATCGTTAGGGTTGCTGCACAGGGTCCCGGTGCTCTCCCAACCGTGGGAGTTGCAGCTGCACTTTTCCAAATCCCGGTAGGGCGTCGGGAATGCTCCTCTGAGTACAGATGTGGCTGCACGGCAGGAACGTCCATGACGTTTGTGGATGTCCTGGCGAGGAGGTGGTCGCAGTGGGGAAGGTTGGAATACGTTCAGTCGCTGGGTCTGGGCTGCCCAAAGGCCCCGGGACGTGAGCAAAGCGAACAGGCTGGTGTGCGGGCAGCACCGCCCGCCCCAGCCGCGCTCTCCCGCACGCTCCAAAGGGCGCCGCTCCGCTCTGCTCCATGGCACGGAGAGCCCCGCACCTCCCGCTGCCTTTAACCACAGAGGCGGCTTCCCAGACCCCATGAAATATTCAGAGCTTCCCGACGTTGGGGAGGCTGCGGGCGAGTGGAGAGCTCGGCGGCTTGTGGAGCTCCTGGCCCCGCAGCCTGGCCAGGGACGGGCTGGTGCTTGTGGTCCCTGCTGTGTCTGCTCAGAGGTCGCTGGCTGTTGGGGACCTTCCTGCAACACCCTCCAACTCTTCCCCGTGCTCCGTGCTGGAGCAAGCAGGGAGAAGGGGCCTAGGGGGAGGATGCTTATGTAAAAAATTGAGCTAAATTGCTGTGATTCCTGAAGCTGTTCGGAGTTTCCAGGTTGAGGAAGTCCAGGGGAAGCCCTGGATGGGCATTGGGGCCTGGCCGAGGCGCAGATGGATCTGGAAGGGGATTGGGACCTCTGCAAGCTCTTGTGTTCGGCCGCCCGGATCTGCAGCGCCGGCCGAGCGAGAGCAGCGGGCGCAGCCGCGGGGCGAGTGGGATGTGAGCGGGATGCCCGGGAGCCTGCGCGCAGGACGCGGCTGCACCTGGCCCGGCCGCTGCCCATGCACGGCCCCAGCGCGCCGCGAGCGGCGAGGTCAGCGCCGCGGTGTGTTTGGAGCAGGGCTTGGAGCGCCACTGACTCAACATGTTTGCCTGGGAGGGGTTGGCAACACGAGCCTCCGTGGCTGCAGCGGCCGTGGGGCTTTACGGCGTTACTCAGCTCGCCGCCCTGGAATTTCCCCGGTAGCAAAAATGGTTAAATTGGTACTTTTCCACATGGCTGGGCCTTCCCGGAGCTCCCCGGGAGCTTGAGCGGTGTGAGCCGAGCTGCAGGGCCTGCACCCGGTGCTGGCTTCACCTCCTGCTCTTCGCTGTCCTCTGCAGGGTGGCCAGCAACCACAAGCAGAACCTGATGACGGTGGCGAACCTCGGCGTGGTGTTCGGGCCGACGCTGCTCCGGCCTCAGGAGGAGACGGTCGCAGCCATCATGGACATCAAGTTTCAGAACATCGTCATCGAAATCTTGATAGAAAACCACGAGAAGGTAACGGCGCCGCTCACTTGCCCCGGGGCAAGCAGCTCTCACCTTGCTCTTGCACATCGGGTGCCACGGTGCTCACTGCCCGTGCAGCCGTTTCGGGGGGATCTGCAAGGCCATGCGAGCTGGCTCAAGTCATTTCCCTTTAGCACTGTATTTCTGATCCCAAAATGGAAAGTTAGCCAAAAGGCATGCTGAAATACTGTATTGCCTGTGTCAGCATTTAATGTTTTGAAAATTGCAGATATCCATCCATTTTATTTTCCAAAGCTTTTATTTTTATAGTCTTCTGGAAACAAAGGCCGTTGTTTTAAAGTGCTGCAAAATTAAGAGATGGACTTGGTGCCGCGGTGCTGTTCCCTGCAGGCAGCGGCGTGACGGCTCAGACGTTAGTGCTCGCAGGCAGTGCAAGGAGCGCCGTGGAGGGAGCTGCACAGGCCCCACACTTCAGGCCTGTCTGCATTAATACTCCTTTATTAGCACCATGAAGCCCCTTTCCTTTTCCCTTCGGGCTCCTGGCAGATAGTCCTGGCAAAGGCCAACGCCGGGTAAACTATTTATGTGACAGCTCTTTGAATCCTCAGGCTCCTCCCTCCTCAGGCCTCCAAAGTAAGCACTGGCGCTCCTTAAAATGTGGCTATTTATTGACTTTTCTGCTCCACGAGCAGCTAATTTTAGCCAGGGGCTGTGTCGGAGGTGCTGGACGGAGGTGGTAGCAGCTCGTGTTGTCTCCACGCCCGGATCACGGGGCTCCCCTGCACCGCCTAGCTCTTGCTCCCAGCCACACTGGGGGAAGGCACTGCAGAAAAGTCATACCTAAGTGCTTTTAGTATTTATATAGCAAGCAAACGCTTTTGCTTGATTCATACATTTCACTGTATTTCCCAAGCAGAATGCAGTGCTGGAATGCAATTTGAATGTGGGTGTGTTTTGAGGGAAAAAATGCTGGTTGTGGGACAGGAAAAGGGAGCATGGGACAAAGCAGGTGCCCTGCACCCAGTGCCTGCGTGCCGCGCTGGGGAGTGGCACTTAGCTGCATTTAGCTGTGTTTTTAGCTGCATTTAGCTGTGTTTTTAGCTGCTTTCGGCATGTGCCCTCTGCAGACAGGAGCTGCTATGGATGGGTTTGCACCCAGTGCACGGGCCAGAGAGAAGTGCGTGCTGAGAAGCACCGTGGCCAAAGCGCTTGGCAGAGATGGGTGCTGTTTGAGAGCAGGTCCCCGGCGCATCCTGGGAGAAGGGGGTGTTTCTGCCATGGAATAAGGCACCTGATGTTCTGAGAGTGGCTTGTGGCACTTGTCCCTGGGCCGTAGGCACTGCTGGACACCCACTCATAAATGGATACCCCCGTGTCACATTTATTTGTAAAAATCAGCACAGAGCTTTTATGAGCACGTGCGAGGATTTAGTTGTCACATGAAACAACCCCACCAAGCCTGGGTGGTTGCCCATCCCGGCGGCTTTTCCCACGTTCTGTGGAAGCGGATCCGCAGGGAATGCAGGGCTGGGGCAACCCTGGGGAGAGCTGCCCGCCTCGGCACAGCAGCAAGCGGCTCAGGGAGCTCCCCATGTCACCAAGCTGCATTCCCCACTGACTAGGCAGGACTTGTCCCCTCCTGCAGCAGCATCGTGCGTGGGGCAGAGGAAAGGGGTGCAGACCAGCAGGATTAGGGCAGTCAGGCAAATACCAATGTGTTTGCACGCTTGGCTCTTGCACAGGCTGGCACCGAGGCACTTGCAGAGCTGCTCATGCCAACCAGGGCACCTGTGCTTGCTTGGAAGGGGCTACTGAAGAGAAACCTGCCTGTTGTTTCCCACCAGATATTTAACACGGTGCCCGAGACGCCGCCGTCGAACTCGCAGCTGCTGCTGTCGCGCAAGAAGAGCGCGGAGTCGAAGCCGCCCTCGTGCAGCGAGCGGCCCCTCACGCTCTTCCACACGGCGCAGCCCGGCGAGAAGCGTAAGTGTGGCGCGCGCGGCCGGGCGCTTTCCTGCGCCGGTGGCAGCGGGGCGCCCTGCAGCCCCGCAGCTCCCTGCAGGGCTGGGAAGCACCCGGGCACCTCTCCTGCCAAAGGAAGGACAAGCTGGGCCTGGGAGCGCTGCGGTTCCCGGGCACGGGGACCTCTGCTCCCTCTCTGCTCCGCTGGCGCTGACGTGCCGCCCGCTGCCTCTGGTTAACTTGCCCTTAATTGTCTCGTTTGGGAGGGTATTGCAGCGATGCAGGTTCCCAAGGAAGCCCTGAGAGGGTCGGGATGTGCTCTGAGAGTAGCCCATCATGTTGCTCTGAGGGCAGCAGCAAAAATCAGAAGCTGCTTGTGAAAATTTGGGACCTAATGGACTTTTTTTGCTGTTAAGAGAACTGCAGGTAGATTTTAGAGTCTCCTTCTTCCTGGCTTCTCCTTGTGCCTGTTTCATCTGACCCAAAGGAGGGCCTGGGTTATACTGGGTTATACACTGATTTACTGCAGCAGCACTTTCTTGGCCTCCCTTTTGGCCAGCCTGTCCCTGCACGGGGACTCTCCATGCTGGCAGATTTTCCTTCAGACATGTGAAAAAACAGCACCTTTTTTTTTTTTTTTTTAAATTTTGGTGGTGTCTCCGCTGCATGTGTCAGTGCAGAATAGTTTAAAGTTTCCTTTCTTTTCTGACCTGAGGTGGTTGTAGCTGCATGCGAGGCTCTGAGCAAGGCTTTGCACAGCACCTTGGGCCACGCGGAGCACCACGGCAGTGCTGGAAACAGCCCAAACCAAAGTCGCTGGAAGCCTCCCTGTACCCACCAAGCCTGGCCCAAGGGCTGCTTCCCTGCAGCTTCACCTTTTTCAGCCCCTTCCTTGGGAAATCCATGCTGCTAATGCAGTGAATACTCTGCTTTGTTCCCTATCAGCTTTTGGTTACCAGCAGCGTTTTGGCACGTTGCTCTGGTTTTGTTGCTCTGCAAAGAGCTTTGCTCAGCACTTCCCAGTCCTGGGGGATAAGCGTTATCAAGGTGCCCTAGATCTCCCTTATCACCCAGAAATTGCTGCCCTGCGCTCTGGAATGGTCCGAGGCTTGCTGGAAAGGTGCCCAAGAGGAGCGGCGGAGCCCTGGCACGCAGACGTGGGGCCGCCCGGGAGCCGACAGGGCCGGAGCCGGAGCCGGCGCGTTCCCGGCACCGCTGCAGAGCTCCTGCCCTCAGCAGCTCTAGCGGGTTTGCTGCTTCATTTCTGGAGCTGCTACACCAAATAAAGCATCACGGTGACAAATCCTTCACATAAGCTGCTAAAAACACCATGCCAAGTGCCGTGTCAGCCTTTTGAAAAACAAAATGAGGAGATAGTTTTAAATTCTTCTGTTCATCTCCGATCCTCTTTCATGAAACGCTTTCAGCTTCTTGGCTGATAGCGACTTAAATTCAGTATTGGCTGGTAGCGAGTTCCTAGATTACGCAGGCAGTCGGCACTGATTTGCGAGGCTTACGGAGCTTATTTTCAGACCTCAGCCTTGGGCAGCAAGTGTTTGGAAATAATGGAAGTGGCTTTAGAGGCTGCTCTCGCGATGCAGACCTGCCGCCTCCAGCCTGTCGCTGGGCCCTCAGTCTGGGGGAGCTTCTGCCTGGGCTGCTCCTGTTTCCACATAGTCCTGCCGTTGTTGCAGGGCCTGGGTGACCAGATACCAAACCCCTGGTCTGGTCTGGCCTGGCCTCCTTGGTGCTGAGCCCTGTGACAGGGTTAATTTTCCTCTCATTTCTGCTGGCTCCGCTCTATCTCCTTGTCAATATTTGTACAGTTCGTTGCTCTACTTTTCCTCACTTTTGCCTCTTCTTATCTGCTGTGTGGATAATGTTTTTCATCATGAAGCATTTATGGCTCAGTCAGCACAGCTGGGACACAGAAGGTCCTTATAACCCTGGAAGGAGCCGGTGCGGGAGCTGGGCGCTCCATGGGGAGCTGCCGTGCGCAGTGGGGCGCCCGTCCCCGGCACCGCCTCGCGCTCCCAAGGAGCCCGCGGGATGTTTCCCCTTGTGCTGCGTTACCGTGAAAGGAGCAGTTTGGGGGCTGTCTCAGCTGCTAGTGGCGTTTTCCACCCGCCCACTGCCACCTGCGCTCCCCTCCTTCCACCATTAAATCAGGCTAAGGAGGATGGACAAATTGCACTGTCTTGACGGATACAAATGGAGGCAATTTCCCCTCTGGAAGCGAAACCCTTACCAAGGGCCCCTCCAATGCTCATGATAGCCAGGCAGTTAGCCTTGCTTGGAAGAAACGGCTTGAAAACATAGCTAAGTGCAGGATTGATAGCGATAACCAGGGGCTTGGTCATTGTCACCTTGTGGGGCCCACATGGACCTTCATTAGCTCCAGCTCCGCGGCGGAGCCGGCTCGGCGGGGCTGGGCTCTGCTGAGCTCTGCTCGCGCAGCGCGGCCGCGGCACGGTGCTCGCAGGGTGATTGAATTACAGCTCCCGCTTCAAACTCATTACCTGCTGCTGGAGCTGGGCGTAAAATATAGGCCAATAAATATCTCTAAATTTGGCACTCTGGGGAAATCACTCTTGTTTATGGGCTTTTCTGACTTGGTTTGGGGAAAGCTTGGCTTTCTGTTTGCTCCCCGTGTGACTCAAAGCTAAAGGGATTGTTTGGGTTTTTCCATTTCATGTGCCAGAAGGTGGCAAGCCGGAAACCTTGGTTGGACAGAAACATCCTGATCTGAGGAGCCTGCTCATAACTAAGTGAATCCTAGGAACAAAGGAGGAGAAGGAGAAGTGTAAATCATGTTGCTCCTCCGTTAGCTCGCTGGAGATCGAGATTAATGAAATGCAGTTGCGGGGAGCTATTGACATAATTAGCATGTCTTTGGCTTTGGGTGATCTCTGGCAGATGAGCTCACCCAGGGAGGCTGCGTCCCAGACCGGGCAGAAGGAGCCCAGGGAGGTGCAGCCTCCATCCTGGGAGGTCCTCAGGACCAGGCTGCCCTGAGCAGCCCCATGGAGATCCCTCCAACCTGCTGTCCTATGACCCTCTGCTCTGTCCTGCTGCCAAGGACACCCAATTGCACGCGAGGTACCCCAGGAGCTGCTCTAACCAGGCAGCTTGGAAGCTCTGCCTAAGGATTACTGTGAGTACTAGCGAGCCCAGCAAAGGAAAAGAAGGTTTTTGGGGGGTGGATGATACAAGGAGGGCCTTTCAGTACAAAAGAGCCTGTTTAGACTGACTGCTGTGGAACATCTCCACGTTTCTAGAGGAATGAGGAAAAGGAGCTGGGCCCAGGAGGCAAATGTGCTGGAGATTTCTGCCAACAACGTTTTGCTTCGAGTACAGCATTGATGGTCTCTCCAGACATTGCTGATGCCTTTAGGGATCTTCTCCAGCTCCAGTGGAGCAGTTGTGGTGCTTCCATGGGCTGGACGGAGGTGAGAAGAGCCCCCCAGGTGCAGGATCTGGTCTCTCTATTCTCAGCACTGCTCTTACAGGGATTTGGCAGTTTGCTGAGGTCCCCAGTTGTAATCTGAGCATGAGATTGTCACCAAGTCCTAATAATTCCCTCTTCTCTGCCTTCCTTCTCCATCGCTGGGCGTCTCCCTGCCTGGGACAGGGTTTAGCCCTCGCTCTCCATCCAGCCCTGAGCAGGGCATGGTCAGGGTCTGTGGCCACGGAGCATCACCAGGAGGGTTGGACTCGTCCTGCTCTGTGGCATCCCCAGACCTTGGCTAGTGTAATCCTGCCTGCCAGGCAGCAGGGAGGATCTGCCCTGTGCCCCAGCCAGCGCTTCTCCCTGTTGTCTTACACAAATGTAGGGGATTTCTTTGTGCTGAGTATTCAGGATTAGCTTCTCATGCAACCAGGAGCTCCTCTTGGCGTGGAGATCCGTTTCATCCCCTCATTAAGCGTGTCCAGCAGACCAGAGCACTGCGTATTTTCCACCCAAGACAAGCAGCGCTGTGTGGCTGAGGGATGCAGAATGGGGATCCCTGCTGCTGGCTGCCTTTTAGTCACTGTAGGAAGAGAAAATCATTTCTTGGAGAGATTTGTCATTGAAGTGGGACACATCAGGTACTGATCTGCTGTGAAAGGAACACGGCACAAGTGGCAGCTCCCTCCATAGGACAGTTTTCCACACCATGAGCACTGCTAATTGCTTCTCACAACTGCAGTTACTGCTTATATGGGAAAAGCATCTTCTGAGAATGAATTAATGTGCTTTTAGGTAGTCTGGTGCAGAGCTGAGAAGAGAGCCTAGGCTGCAGGCATCAGTTTGGGCTATATAATATTTTCCTGTGTAGCTGCTGAAGTTTCCCAAATGAGGCAGAGCTCTCTGTACATCACTAGCCAGTGGTGTAAAACATCCTCGAATGAAGCCTGAGAAATGCTTGAGCTGTCTGATCTGTCCCTTAACTAGCTGGTCTGTCCCTGTCCTGCTCCAGGCACGTGGCTGGCAGCCCGGCTCGGCGCAGGCCGGTTCATTCCTGCACAGAATTAGCATTTTAATATTTTTTCAGGTTATGTGGTATTTAAGAAGTCTTCAGGAATGTAAAATATTAATGACTTGAGAAAAATCAATGTTTTCTTACCAGAAGAGTTACTCATTTAAAATGTACCTGCACTTTAAAAAAGAAAAAAAAAAAAAAAAGAAAATACTAAATATAACTATACTATTTCTTATAGTTTAAGGTATAATATATGTGAAAACACGACTGTAAACTAACTGCCTGGCTTTAGGGAGCTGCTGTAGTCCTGGCCTGTTTATTTAAGGGCAGGGTTTATTAATAGGACTGCTTCATGTCCTGCAGCAATACGGTCTGCTCTGCTGTGTCTCGTGGCCACCGTGTGTGAGGTGTGACGGGCCCTCTTTCTTTGGGGTTTTTTTTAGAGGAGAACAGGAACAGTATCATCAACTCCAGCCTGGAGTCCGTCATCTCCTCGAACGTAAACAGCTTCCTCAACGCCAACAGTGCGCCGCAGCCCAGCCTGAACTCCAGTGATCTTGAACTAGAAGTAATTAAACCCAACAGGCCCAATTCACTGTAAGTACAGCGGTAATTAGTGTTTTATAGACTTTCCATCCTTAATCTTTAATCAGGTCTGTTTCTGACTCTCAATCAGAGCAGTTTGTTGAAGAAAACAATTTAACATTTTAATTTTTAATGGGAGCCTGGTATGTGTTCTGCGTTTTTCACGCGGTCCAAGTGGTGGAATTGGTTGCTGTTGGTTATACTTGCTGGCCAGTTCGAGCTCTGATGGTTTTGAGCCCGTGGAATATTTTTCACGCAGGACTTCACGTTGCCGTTTGCACCGCCTGACGCGCTGGTGATTACACCAGCAAGCACAAAAGAGTTTTCTTCTCGCTCAGATCCTATGGCTGTTGTCAGCATGGTTGATCTGCAGCCAAATCTGTGCCATTGCTGCTGCTATTGCTTCCTTCATCTGGAAAGTTCAAGGGAAAAAATAGCGGCCTCAGCGATGACTCCCTGGGGACGGCGAGTTATTTATGACGTGCCCGGCCCGGCTCAGCAGAGCCGCGCACCGAGGGCCGTGTCCGCAGGGGGAATTTCCTTCCTCTCGCCTCCCTGCCGGCCCCGGCAGCCTTTTCCCACAGAGCCGCCCTCCTTGTGCACGGGAAGGTTGTTCCGGAGCCCCGGAGCTCTCACAAGCCCGGGCCACCCCATGTGCTCCTGCTCCAGCACCTCGCTCCACGTGCGGCATTCCCGGCACTGCCTGTTCCCCGGCCCTGTGCGCCCTGTGCCAGCTTCCCACCGAGCGGCGAGGGGCACGAGTGGGATTAGCTCCCGCCGACGGAGCCGGGGCCGCTGCGGGCACTGCAGCCTGCCCTGGACACCCCAGCTGCCCGCGCTCGCGGGGCTCCCGGCTCCCGCCATCCGTCTGTGCGTCCGCACCTGGGCTCCCGGCTCTCTGAGCCCCATTCCTGCCATTGAAAACGTGACTGGTGGGAGCAGGAGAGGGGCTGGCACTGGTGTTTGTCCCCGGAATTGCCCTGGGGAGCAGGACACCGGCCCTTGTCCTGCAGCACGCAGCAGCACCTGGGCTTTGCTCCCGTGGGAACGCTGCCTGGAGCAGTGTCCTGCGGCACCATCCACGCGGGAAGTCCTCGGGAAGGGGCCGGTAGGTTCCCCAGGAGCTGGCCAGGAGTTTTTGCCCTGTCAGAACCAAGCAAGTTTCCGTCCACATGGAGAGAAGGGCTGAAAGGTGAAGCTGAAAGAGCAGCCGCTGCAAAGCAAACCTTTTCTTCTCCATACTCCAACGATTTAAAGCAAATATCTTTAAATTTAAGCCGGTTTCTTGGGGGAAGAAGTGAAGTGTCTGGTTGTGTCTTATGCTTTTCAAATGCTTTTTATGGTGTCGCTCGCTGCCCCACTCTGTGCTCCGCATGAGCCGGTTTTGTTGTCCTCGTCTTTATCCATATTGCTGTTGTTCTCCTGTTTGCTGGAATGCATTAGTCTGTGTTTAAATATTTGCTTTTAGATTAATTTGCAGGCCCATGAAAATTCTATTGCTGAATTTTCACTGGCAATATGGTAGTTGTTCAACATACGTTGATTGTTTTTTAGCTATTTATCCATTTCCTTATAGCTGGCCAATACCAGCACACCGTGTTTAATCTTTGCGCCGAATTTGAGGTGGATGGGGGAGAACAGCACATGCAGCAGGGTGTCTTACTGCAGGGGTTTTAACTGCGTAGGGGTTTTGCGTGCGCGATGCTCGTTCCTGCGGGCAGCGCGCGCCGTGGATGGTCGTTGTTAGGGGTCTGTGCTCGGGCACGCTGGCTGCTCGGTGCCAGCGCACGTGTTTCCACCGAGGCTCTTTGCAGCTCCATGCCACACTGCGCTCCCGCCGTGCCGGGCAGGGAGAGCTCCGCTAAGCCGGGCTTGTGTCGCTGCTGGTCGCGCTGCTCCGCTGAGGCGCTTGGAGCCGCAATGGAGCGGGAGCAGCCGGGCTGCCCTAAGGCCCGCGGCACGCGGCAGGAACGGCCTCGTGTGACGGGGTCTGTGCGGCGCCCCGTGCTCCTTCCCGCGGGGCCGTGCGGGGCCCCATGGCCCTGCCCAGGTCGCCGCCTGCCTTCTCCGTGTGCAATCGCAGCCTCTCTAGTTGTCCCCCGTTGTATTCCCCCTCTTTCAGGGCCCTTTGCGAAGGTGGTGGCTGACACAGTATGTCAGTGGCACACAATGTGCCTCTTACTGTTTTAAAAATAAAATGCTGCTTTGAAATGCTTGCTCCTGACGTGTCTCCCGGTAGCCATTAGTGGCTTTGGGTGACCTCGCCGTGCGTACGGGCGAGCCGGAGCAGCGTGACATGTGCTGAGTGGGAAGTGCATTTTTCTGCCGGTCACAGTGTGCCGGGAGCCGCGCTCAGAGCCGCGCTCAGCTCCGGTGTCCTGTGGCTGCGGAGCGGAGCCCGCGTCCCGCTGCGCTCGGCCGGGAAACGTTTCCCCTGTGCTGCCCCTTGGCCTTCAGCAGAGCACAGGCGCTGCCAGAGACACGTGGCTTCCAGATCTGGAAAGCCAGGAGCAGCTGAGACTGAGCCCAAGGCACTGCCGCGCTGCCCCTCCTTCCCTGCGCATGAGGAGCGAGCGGGGGCCGTCCCAGTGTTTGCAGGCTCCGTCATGTCTCAGTCCCTCCTCCTCCTCGCTGCTCCACAGCCTGTGTCTGCGGGAGGCAGCCGGATGCTCTGGGTGGGAGTGGGGACCACGACCCTGTCCTCGCGTGGCCACCTCCTGCCTCTGCACCCTGCTGTGTTGCTTGCACGAACCCGGGAGCCCCGAGGTGCCCTGGAGCACAAAGCCAGGGCTTTGCAGCGACCTTCCCTGCTGGTGCTCTCAGCGTTCCCTTTCTACCTCGTAGCTGCTTTCCGCTTTTTCCAGGGGGCCGACCCGCCCATCTCTGCCCCTGGGCCCCAGCTCCAGGGAAATGGGAGCTTTGGGAAGCGCTGGCTGTGCCGTCACCTGCCTATTTGCGTTTTATTTGGTTTCCCTGCTGACCAAGTCTGGCTGTTTCTGGCCCTCAGAGGACATGGGAAGAAGTGAGGGGCAGGTCTGGGCTCTGTGGCCCTGAAATAAATAGCCCTGTTACTGCAGGGCAGAGAGGCCGTTCCCACGTGCAGCCGCTCCCGGGGCAGGACTGGACACTGACGCCAGGACCCTGAGCACTGTCCTCTTGCTGGTCCCGAATTAAAGGCCTGGGGGGAAAAAGCCCAGGCCCGGCGACTGCAGCAGCTCGTCCCCGCTGCTGTCCCTCCGCGTCCTCGCTGGGATCAGTGGCAGGGCTCCGGTGGGAGGCAGGAGCGCTCCGGAGCACGCCGGGCTGCGCCAGGGCCGCTCTGCCTTCCCCAACAGTGTCTCCGCAGCACAGGGCTCTGCCCCGGGGTCTGCATCACCCCCAGCTTGCAGCGTTTGGGAGATAAGTGAGCCCAGCGAGCAGAGAGCTGCAGCAGGCATCACTGCAACGCACGTGGACAAAGCCAAGCAGGCACAAGGAAGGGTGAAGAGACCTTTAAACCTGGCTTGGTTTTGAAATTTATTTACAGCCTTTGTCACTTCTTTTTCCACTTGTGAACAATACCTGCACAAACCCGCGGCGCTCGTTTCCCATTCCTGTGCGGAACGCGGCGGCTGCGGCAGGAACGAGCGGCGTGGGGCTCCCTTTTGTCCTGCGGTGGAGCCGTGGGCCGCGGGCGAGCTGCACTGTTCACTCCGTGCACTGCGGGGCACTGGCCAGCCCTGCCTTGCTGGGTGTTTCGGGGCGGAAAACGCCAAGTTGGGGTTACAGTCATGCCGGTGGCATGGAGCGGGAAGGAACACCAGGGATCCCAAAGGGAGACCGTGGAGCTGTGGCTGTGAGAGCGGTGGCCTCCACGTCCAGCAAATCCCGCCTGGTCAGGATCCGTGTCGCCGAGCGCCTCGGCTCCGCACAGCGAGCAGGGAGGTGCCGCTGCATGCACTAAATCTCCAGCGAGAGACCTGCAGCTAGGGCTGATGCAGAGCACTCAGCATGGTGTGTATGGGCGTGCATCCGCGCTGCAGCGCTCTCGTCTTTCCCATGTTGGCTTTAAATAATCCCGGATTTGTTCTAGTGCTTCTTGTGCCAGCCTGCGGTATCTGGGGTGCGTGCCGCCCCGGGCTGGCAGCAGGGCCGCTGGAGCCGGTGCCCAGTCCGTCTGCCGCGGGCGCTCCGCTCGCCCGCCTGGCTGACAGCCCTGCAGAGCTGTGGCTCTGCGCACTCCTGGGCTACAGCCTCTCCACAAATTAAACGTGAAAATTAAGCCAAATATTCCAAGGAAGCCGCCAGTTCTGTGGCTAACCCCATGCAAACTAGTAGTCAGAAGTCAAAATATTTTCTACGCATCCGCTCATTAAAACAAAGCTAATTTGTCCGACTAAGTGCTCTTTTTACTAACGTGATCAGAAGCTTCTCTGGTATTTCCCAGCAGGAATGAATTATGCGGCCGCCGGGGATGCGCTCCGGCGGCGCCGGCATGGCCGCATCGCTCCAGGCGCTCCCAAGGGCGAGCAGCTCCGGATGGGATGGGCACAAGGAGCCCCAGCCCTGGCCCTTCCATGGCTGCTTCCCTGGCCCTTCCATGGCTGCTTCCCTGGCTCTGTGCCGCTCAGCCAGTGCTGCCGCTCCGGAGGCTCCTGCTTTTATTTGCACCACTCCATTTGTGTGACGTGCTGGGAAACATCTGAGGATACTCCTCACAAAGGGAATTAAATTAGAGTCATAGAGTTGTGTCCAAGAGATCTGAGAAAGAGCCTTAAACTTTGGTATCGCTTCACTTAAAAGACAGCACTCTGGAGAGCCTGAGGAAGAAAGTACAGACTGGCACTCTCATTGCTCCCTTAATTCTTGTAATTAGTGTGGAGATAGCTGCCCAGCAGTGTTTCCTTCAAAGAAACTGCCTGAGACAAATATTGCCTAATGGAAATTTTACTTCCAAATAAAGCAGTATTTGAAAAGACATTAGGGCCGTTGTGGGGAAATGGGAGCAGGAATGCGAGCCGCTTGGGCAGGGCCTCCGGGGCAGCCACAGGAGCCCAGCCGGGAGCCCAGGGCAGCTCTGAGCCGCATCCCCGGCTCCATCCACCCTCTGCTCCGACGGCTCCGACAGCTCGCGGGGCTACTGGCCACGGTGCTGCAGCCTGGCAGGACGGGAGGTCCTGCAGCTGCCTCTAAATGCCCCAGGGACATCCTAGTTTTGTGCATTCCCAGCCCCTCTTCCTGCGGGTCGGAGCCCCGCACCCGGAGCCGCAGCCCTTGCTCCGTGCAAAGCCAGCAATTTCCCCCGCAGGGGCAGGAGGGAAACCAGAGCAGAAGAGACATCCTGTCTCGCTCTGAAAGAAGATCCCTGCGCTTAATTAAGTTCATAAATTAGCTGGTGCTGCGAGGCCACCGCTTCCACATAAAACGGAGGTAATACAATCTCCCCGCTCCGCTCCGCCACCGATTAATTCTCCCCGGAGCGCCGCGGGCGCAGCCGCGCAGGCTGTTGGCGGGGCCCTGCTAAGCCGGGAAATTATCAGGAGCGCGGGAGCCGCCGCCAGTTATTTGATGCCGCTGCCCGCGCCGTCCGCGTGCCCGGGAGCGGAAACCACGCGCACCCGAGCTCCGCACGCTGCCCCCCGGGCTCCGCACGCTGCCCCCCGAGCTCTGCACACTGCCCCCCGAGCTCCTCACGCTGCCCCCGAGCTCCACACGGTGCCCCC
>JAVCKT010027479.1:25837-48791 GCA_032273925.1 Rhynchotus rufescens | reverse complement strand
TATGATGATGACCTCAGTCAGCACCACATCTTGCTCTGCAGAGACCCTCTCCCCTCCAGCCTGGCCTCGCTGTTTGGGCCATGACTGGCTTCACCTTAGGTGATAATGGGCCTGGGCAGCTCTGGAAGAGGAAGAGGTGCCCTTTCTGTAGTCCTGGCACAGTTGCCTGAGTGCATTAATTCAGCTCACCATTGCCCAGGGTGAGGAGGAGAATCAATCAAAGCGGTTGGATCAGATAATCACTGCCGTGCAAGCAGAGTGTCATCTGCCTACACAGCAAATTTTGGACCCTGTCCCAGGCATCTAAGTTCTCTCCCATATTTATGCTGGCATAAAATATACATCGTTCTCCTCACGCAGCTGCCAGAAAGGAGGAGATACTCTGCAATAGACCTGGACAGGATAGGAGCAATATTTATTACTGTAAAGAGGCTTTGCTTGTCCTCCAAGATGTATTACCACGATTGCTGATCAAAGATGAGCTGAAATATACTGTCTTGCTTATTACCATGTTTTTGTTGTAAAAGACTGACATTAGAATATGCCTTAAGCACTGATAAAGCAGAACACAAATTCATGAACAACTTCATCTGTTGTGTCAATGCTAATTAGTGAGATAGAGAAAAGTAAAATATTGGTGTACATCTCTGGAGATTTCAATGGGGCAGTTGTAGTGCTAACTATAAACAAGCAAAACTACAAGAATAACAAAGAATCTGATTTGAACAGGTGAGAAAAGGGGCAAGTAGTTGCTCTGCATGTGAATTGCTGGAGGAGAAGGGCTACAGCCTGTCCCCTCTGGCTGTTGAAGGTTGCTGTGCTGTAAATGTCAGGTACTTTGAGGTCTTGGTAATCATTTTGGTCATCTCAGTATATGAGGTTCCTGATTTATATGTCAAGTCTGAAAGAGATATCTAAAGTCTTTGTTAGGCTTGCAGATGTTGCCAGTCAGAAAAGTCTTTGACATAAAAAGTGTGGGATTCGTTAAGGAAAAATTAATATGATGGTTCTTTAAAGTCTTATGAAACCCTGGAGAATTCAAGGACACCTCAATCCTGAGAGAGAGAGAGAAAAGAACATAATACATATCCTCTTTAGGTTAATTACATGATAACTTCTCAATAACAAACAAGTTTTCTAACTGCTCATAAAGTCCATGGCACTAATTTTGCCTTGTCCTGTAAGGTAATTCAGTTGTAGTCTTAAATCAGAGAAGCACTTGTGAATGGGGGGGGAGAAAGTGGTAGTTTAAAGAGAGGTTTTTAACAGAAATATTATTTTGAATGAAGATTATTCAATTAGCTTGAGGGATGAATCAGCATGTGCAAAGATCTCCTTTGAGTCCAGAAACACCTTGTAAGGATTATGAGTAGCTGTTGGTTTTATTGTGTTTTTTTTTTTTTTTTTAAATGCAAAATATGCCAATGCCCTTTTATATGAAGTACTTTATGTGTATGATCTTGAGACGGATCTGATTATTTGTACTTACTAGCAATGTTTCTACTTCAGGGAAGGGGTTTTAATTAACCTGATGGTCTAGTTATTTTCATTACCTTTGTAGTTTCAGGTAGAAGCAATATGCATTGCTTCCCAGCCTCAATTACAGAGCCCGATGCTCATATACTTGCACAGAGCAATGTGCTCCAAATCATGGTTCTATTTTCCCATGACTCGGGAACTGGTTCCAAAAAATCTGCAGTGAACATGTTTGTTTAAACTGGGGAAGTGTTTTAGAATGAAAAATATGGGGAAGGAAAGCATGATATTCTTCTTATTAGGGGGGAAGGAGGAGAAAACTTCAACCCTAAAATGAAGTATCAGTGAGCATTATCAGAAGTTTGCCATAACCACTAAAATGCACCATGTGCCCTTCATAATTACTTGCTGGATGAGAGCAGGATATCACCACTACAGTCCATGTAGAGTAATGCCTGTGGATGCCGTTTGCCTTTATTTTAAGACCGAGCCTGAATGCAATTTATGGCACTCTGAGCCAAATACGAGTCAATGGTTTGGATGCTCTGGTTTCAGCATAGTTTGCCTGGGTGGGGTCCCTCATCCCTTAGGGAGCATGGAGCTGCCAAGCTAGATCACTGCTACCATAGGCAAGCCACAATGTGAAATAAGTCTTCATAGGCCATATACTCTTTTTTCATTAAATAATGTACTGAACTGTCCCTAAGCCAGTCCTAGAGGGTTAGTGGCTTGGTAACAAGCCAGCGCCTTGTTATAAGTTTTCTGGCACAAAACAGTAATATTTGTAACAATCTCTATTGATGTGCTAATGTAAGGAATTTGGGAACACTCACTTAAATGTCCCAAAAGAGGATGAATTTCAGTACTGTCATGATCCTTTTCACTAAGAAGTTCTTTACCAAGAAATTGACTCATCTTCAACAAATAACCCAGAAAATCATGGGTCTGTAATGCAACCTCTGTGTTTTGATGATTTTTCTCTCCAGCTGGTGTATCCCTGAGCAGGTTGTGATTGTCTCATGTATTATGTATAAATTATTATATATATAATTTCATGTACTCAGCATAGCAAAACTGATCACTTATTGCCAAGAAGAAATGCAGAAATGGATGTTTCCAGATGAAAATCAGAGTTTCTCAGTGGTGGCCATGTAGTTCTTCAATTTTTTAGTGTAATTTAAGAGGCTCTGTGCAGTGATGTGCATACTAAAAACCTCCATTCTAAAAAATTGTTTTTGCAATTCTTGTGCATGTGAGAACTGGCTTTCATGCACATGTGGCTGAATTTTCCCCCAAAAGGGTATGAGTTTGACTTGGACTAATAACTAAATCATTCTCCAGGATCTTTGGTAGAGTATCTTCTTCCATATGGACACAGCGGTTAGTGTTGCAGTGTTTGGAGACCACTATGAACATCAGAGCCTTCTGCATTGTAGAAGAACTGTCATTTGCAGATCTAGTTCTCTTGCAGTGCTTAGGCAGGAGGTTATTTTGGCATCTATATTGTACTGGAGAATTGGTAGGTGGCTAGGCTCATTATGGCTTGCAAGAAGAGGCTCTCTGAACCCAACTATTCAGCATTAGGAATATCTAATAGAGTACAATAATGGTACCCAGAGAACCCATTGGGTGTCATTACTGGGACAGCAGGAATGCTTCAGTGGGATTCTTATGGATTTATGCAAATCATACAGGGCTTAAATATAGGAGACAGGGTCTCACCCTGTAGTGTTAAGTATATTAAATGTCATTTTGTAGGATTAAGTTTCCCGAATTACCCCCATCAAAGGAAGGCAGTTACTTTTGCCATCATGGCAATAGGTTATGGTTCACTCTTGGTATAAAGGAATTTGCTATGGTTGAAGCAGCTTATTCTTTTGGCTAGTGGAGATTAATGAATGTGATGATTTGTGTAGCTGATTTGTGAGTCACTGGGAGCCAATTGTGGTGGCTCATTTTGGCAAAAGTTTTAATAAAATAGGTGTCCAGCACAATATTTGAAAATCACAGAATTATTAGGCTTCATCCACAAAGAAATATACTGTGGCAAATCCTTTCTGAAGTTAGTTGTTATGCCAGAAGCAAATATTCACAGAAGCCAAACTTGTGTATTGTCACATGTGGAGGAAGAAGTTTCCTTTTAAAATAAGACCTGTCTTATACAATATATGCAGGAGAATACTTGACCTAGTGAAAGTGCCTGGGAATAGTCTTCCTTGCCTGTCCCCTTCCCCATACCTTAAACATTAGCCATCTATGGTTTTAGTCAAATGTGTCTGGATAAAAGTGAACCTGCAGTCAGACCCTTTTTGGGTCTGAAGACCCTTCTTGTGTCTGACTGCATGTGAGCCAGCATGTGGCTGGCTGCGTTAGGCTCTGTGTCGTCAGGACAACTTGTGGCTGTGATTCTTGCTCTCATGGGGCCACAGGATGACACAGAGAGTGTTCAGCCTCGCAGTTAAGTCTGAATGTCTCTCTGACATGGGCCATGTGCTCTTTGAGCTCTTGAGTAGAGAGGCTGATCCCTGTGCTGGAGATGTTCCTCACTGAGGAACACAGCAGCTCACACAGCAGAGCTGAAGGCTAATCTAGCCTGGAGGGTATATGGAGCTCACCTGGGTGTTATCCTGGAGCAAGCCCTTCAGAGGGCCATGAGGATAGTCAGGGAGCTGTTGCATGTTACTGAGCTGCTGAGGGAGCTGGGTGTGTTCAGCACGGAGAAGAAACGGGTGAAGGGAGACCTGCTGCTGGCTTTAACTACCTAATAGGAGGGTGCAGAGAAGGCAGATTCAAAATCTTAGTGTACAGTGGAAGAACAAAAGACAGAATTTCAACATGGGAAATTCCAGTGAACTGTTAAGAGATGTTTTTCTTAGGATGAGTAGTCAAATGCTCTAGCAGGTTGCCTAGAAAAGTTGTAGAGTCATGTGTGGAGATATTCAGGACTTGCTCTGCAAATTGCCAAGTAAGCTGATTTAGTGGCTAGACATGGAGTCCAGCGTGGTAGAGCTGGACTGCATGACCTTTGCCAGTCACTTCAAGCTAAGTGTGTGTTTGTGTTACTTGTTGTCTTTGTTTGTTTTTGTGACAGCACCTCCCCTTCTTGGAGAGAAATGAAAAAATGGGAGATGGGATGTACTGTGGATCTGCCCAAAGTGTTTTTAGTGGAACAGTAGAGAATCAGTGCTTTATATTGACTATTCTTTTTGTACAACTCAGTAGGTATAATTCAGTTCCTGTAACCTTTTTGTCCCCTTTTTAATTACCAGACCCAAGATCAATAGCTAAGTAAAAATGCCATCTAAAGCAGATTTTTAAATGTGCCAGTTTGAAAGTGTTGGAGTGAATGTTTGCCTTTGAATGTCCCCCTTTTCTTTAGGATCATTGTAACAGAAGGTGAGACAGGATCCTGAGATAGTCTAGACCATTCTGAGGCAGACTTAGACTGTTTTCATCAAACGTAGTTCTCTGATATGTTTTTGTTTGAGAACTGTGCAGTTTCTCTAGTTCTAGTCTTTATACCACAGTAAACTTTAGTGAAGTCAATAGCTATCCTGGCAGCGAAGTGAAAGTGAATAGACTCTTTATTTTAAGACCTCTGAAATAGCCACTGAGCCATTCTTTGGAAAATACTGGTGTCAGGGAGGTCTTGTTAAGTGGTGCTTGGTTTCCAAGGGGGCAGAGAAAGAGACCACTGTATTCACGGGCATTTCATGCTGACTTTCTGTGAAGTGACAAGGACTGCTTCACTGGAGGGCAGGCTGGCTGTGGGGACGACATCAAATAGCTGAATCACTTTCTCTAAACACCTTGCTGGGGGCATCTGTGCTGCTCCTATCTCTATCAGCACCTCTTGTTGGGGCTTCTGCTGGCACTGAGCTTGGGTTAACTTGGTGGCAAACTTCATCACCAGGGTCCCTTGCCCCTTGAGTACATGTTTAAAGGCAATCTTGAATCCGGAAGGGAAGAAGGAAGAGTGTAATGCTGTGCTGTTTCAGCTGCTAATTGTGCCCAGATTAGTTAATTAGATAATTAACATAAGAATGCTCTCTTTTCATATTAGAACATCGTACATTGACAATAGAGCTGTTCATAAGTAGAGTGCGATGCTGTGGGAAACACTAATTAATTTTGCAAATTTGGACCTTTAATTGCTAAAGTGCTGTGCTTTCTCAATGTTTGTTTTAGCGTAATGTTAACTGATTACTGCCTGTTCGGAGAAGTATTTATTTTCCCTGCCAGTTGGACGCATTCCTCATACTGTGCAACTAGAATTCTAGTTTACTTGAGGTATTAACTATGTTACACTTTAAATGAGGCACCTGTTTATCCTTAGAAGAAATCCCATTTCAACATCACCAGCATGAGCGATCGGTCACAGTTGCCCCATGATGTATGAAATTATCTCTTGCCAAATGTGACAGTAGAAATTGCATGATACAATGTTGTTTTTCTCACTGCAGATCCTCCAGTCAAGGAAAGCTGTTTTCAAGATCCTCAGAGGAGGCTGCAAGAGCTGAGGGTGCCTATCTGCCAGCTGACCCTGGATCCCCTTCCTGCATAAAGGAGTGCATCCCATCTTTTCCTCTTATGACCTGCCTTAGTTGGAGGTCTTTATTGCCTGCATACTGGGTTGTTGCAACAAAATTAATCTTGGCTTGAAAGCAGGACTTGAGAAAGCTGCAGTTGGCTGGCGGTGCAGCAGCCTACTTCCTCTGCAGCAGTTTTCAGAATACATCAGGGCACGCGCCAGGCATTTCGCTGCTTCCCTAATGAGCTCCAGGTCAGTTCTCAAGTACTGGGGCTGGATTCTCAGAAGCACTTATGTGGGGAAGGAGAAATCTATGTCTGCACAGCCTACGTGGCGTCCTTGGAGGATCCTTGCTCGCTTTTTCAAGAAAATAGTTCTCAAGGCAGCTCTAAGGGAGGAGCTGTTCATGCCTCCTGCTCCAGTTGTGCTGTTGGAAGATCCAACAGCATGTGGGATATTTTCTATCTGTTATCTTCTGATCACTTAAGTACTAAATACATCACCAGCCATGGCCATCTTCTGTGTATACTGTGAGTAACTGGGAAACTATTCCTACCTTGCTCTAGCCATGTGAGGAAATATGAAAATGTATAAATTAGGGGGAAAAAAAAAGCTGGTGATGCCACATCAGGAGCACCTGGAAGGTGAGATTTAAAGTATCTTTCACTTTATAACTTTGTAGTGGCTGGCATAGCTGCACAAGTATTTCTTGTGGTGTCTATACTAAAGTATCCACCATATCACACATGGGGTTTAGCTGCCAAACTTGGGGCTGTTGGATCAAATCTGAACAGAAGATTTCTTTGCTTTCAACCTCTTCACAAGTGAGGTCCAGCACAACTGAATAAATGCCTTATCTGTGACTAACACTGGCTGAAAAGTTTCGAATTAACTGTTTGATCAGCAAGCTTATTGTAGCAAAACTCAGATGTCAAAACCAAATACAGGAATGGATTTCAAATACACTTATTAAATGTTTTCAGTATTTTTGATCATTTTTTTCTAGTATATTAACCAGCTTCAAAGGAAGAGAAAATACATGAATAGAAATACAGGCTGAAAAGATGCAGATGAAAATAGTTTAAATATACACTCAGTTGTCTTCAGAAACAAGCAGCAAATTTTCCACTGTTATCTTGCTGACAGTGATAGTGGGGTGAAGGGTGTGAAAAGAGATCTTTAGTCAGAGAGGGGTGATGTGACAGTAGAAACTGCATGATACATTTATTGGTTGCTCATATACTGTTTTCCACCTAAACTCCTGCTGTTTTCATTGCAGTTTAAGATGCTGCAACCATTGATTGAGGCAACAACTCAAAGCTGCCAATTTGAAGACCAGACTTTGCCCAGTAGCTGAAGAAAATGAAGAATTCAAGGATAAGTCTGAAGCAGATTACAAGGACCTTGAAAAAAGGCTATAGAAAATGAAGGCCAGCTGATAGGAGCCTTTTAATTTAAATAAGAAAATAAATTAAGGTACAGATTTTGCTCTTTTCTTGCTGAGTTAGGCCTATTGATTCTAGGTAGACTACACATTATTAAGTACTGTAACAGGCTTTATGTAATTACAGTATTCATCCCTTGAGTAATACACGTTTTTAGGGGGTTTGTCTTGTCCTTTCCCTTAGATTATTCCCAGTGGCAAAAGTGTTTGCAAGCACAAAGAGTCTGTATGAAATGTTTCAAAGAAGCTTTCTCAGTGCTTTCATCTGGATAATTATTTGGCCTTAATACCTGACCCATCCAGTGAGACCCTCTAATTCCTTTTAAATCTTTGGATTTCTGTACCTACAGATCTCACTTTTGATTGAGTGAGGGACAAGTATAGGCTTCAGGTTCTTCTATTGTGTCCATCTGATTCTGAGGTTTCTTAATAGCTGCTTTCATCTGCCTTTTCCTTTATTCACAATATTTTCCCTGAAGCAAATCCCTTCAACATTTTCTGTGCTGCCTAATAATATCCTAGTAATATTCCCCCACACCCTTTTTTTTGCCTCACCACTTCCATAGTCTTCAGAGGCTTATGCTGTGGTATAGTCATCTCCAGGCTTGGAGGTCAGAAGCCTTTTATACACAGACTAGAACAATTCACCACACCTTACAGCAGTGGGTCCAGATAATGAATGAAGGAAGCTTCTCCAGTTTGTTCCTGTGTGCATGGCAAATGATACTATTTTACAGTTTTTATGGTGTGATGATGGCCTTTGTTTGTATAAAAATGGACAGGGGATAGCGTATGTGGTTCCCACCACGTGTACCTGCATTAGAGGAACAGAGCCAAAATACCAGTAAACTGAGGCCATATCTACCTCTGAGGGAAAGCAAGTGTTTTTGGAGTAACTCCTAGGATAACTTTTTTTTTTCTTTTTTCTTGTCCTGTTTCAGTACTGGCAAAAGCACTACAGTGGATTCAGTTTAAACAAGAATAGAAAAGATAGAAAAGTGTCTTTGGTAGAGCTCTAACTTTGGGGGAAGAACTGGAAGTGCAGTTCTGTCAACAGGAGCTACATCTCCATTAAGAGAGTTTCCTGTCTAGTTATAGTCGAAAGCACTTTTTAATGTCAGTGAAATGTGAGTGGGAGTCTTGCAATTACTGTGGGAGTATGGGCCCAGATACAACTGTGGAATTAATAAGGTGTTAAAAAGGAAAGAGTATTCTAGCAAAGAATTGTCAAAAAGTATTGATGGCTGAAGGTGAAAATACAAGGCAGCTCTGAGTTTAAAATTTTGGCAGAACACTTCTGTATGAGAGGCAAGCTATTTATGGCAGCTTCCTGAGGAATTAGTGACCTTTGGAGTTGTGCTGAAGTGGCAGAAGCAGCAGAGTGACATTTGTTGTTCTCTGTAATACCGATTCAGGCACGCAATGTTGGCTTTATCAAGACGTTCTCTTTCAGTCTAGGTTACTCAATCACAACAATGCTTGTGCAGTAAAAAAAACATAGAAATGGACAGCAAAGAAATGCTACGAGAGGCACTATTTTGAAGCTGAAGGTTGAACAGGGTTAGATTCTACTTTAAGTCAAAAGTCTTGACTTGAATGGGTTTTGGCTCATACGCTGAAGTGATGAAGTGACGAAGCCCACTGTATTTGTGGAAGAATTTGCCCTCCTTGTGTACCCATCACTACCTGTAGTGGTTTTTACTGTCCCCAACCATTTGGCAATTATGCCAAGTTAGCTTTAATGACTTTTTCTTTTCTGAAGTATATTAGAGAATGTTGTGATGGACTCGTCTGCCAACAGTGCAGGGGAGGCTCAAGCCTCCAGGAGGAGGTGTGCAGGAGATCCAGCTGGCACTTCTGCATCTGTAGGAGAACATCTGTTTGTGCCTGTGCCCTACAGAAAGGAAGAAGCTTGATGTTTGTCTCAAGCATTTCAGTTAGCTAATTCACCAAGAAAAAGCTTGTATTACTCTTTTTATTACTTTTTTTTTGTAATTTTATCTCTAGATTAAAAATAAAATAATGCACTAGACTCCCTTTCTTAAATGTTATGACCACCTTTAGCTAAAGCAAGAAATAATTAAATGCTGATTTTTTTTCTTTTTGATTAAGAATTTTGATATAACAAAATGTCTTTGTGCTGATGTGTTCTTGCATCAATATTAAAAACTTCAAAATCTCATGTGAAACAAATTCAGGTTTCCGTGTATCTTTAGAAATTCTTGAGAATAGGCAGATGACTCCTTGGCATCCCATATAGCCCTATGCTTCATAACATACAACTAGGGCAGGTGTTTTTAGTCTTAACACCATGGCCATTTTTACCTTATAGTTATGTGGATGTTGTTATTATGCAAGCTTTCTTATACTGTGATGACATAGTGATTATTTTTACTATATATGTGTTCATATGCTTAATTCTATTAATACAATATGCAAATTTTCCTAGTGTATGCAAAGCCTAAGTGTCTGAAAGTGAATAGAAAGCTTGGTTCTTGTTCCACTGTGGGTTTAAATCTTAATTAGCTCAGTTTTGCTTGTTTCTTAAAATCTTTTTTACTTAGACAATGATATTCATACACAGAGAAACCACTTTTAAGGAGAGACTGAATGAAAATCTATTATTTCAAGACTTCAGAAGCCATAAACTGTTGCCCTGAACCCTCCTTTATCAGGAACTTATAAAAGAGGAAAGAGTTGCTTGGAGAATCCTGCTGTGTGAGAGAACACCACAAGTGACTACAATACTAAGAAGACAAATGCACGTAGAAGGGCACATTATTGAATGTGATCTCTCGTTATTGGGCATTGTCCTATTCAGTGCCATAACTTTGGTAGTAATTACTGCTAACCCTTTTAATTTCTCCCTCCTGAGCTTTCTTGGAGCTCGTACCGGGAGGTCAGTTTTCCCTGGCTGCCTCCAAAAATTGTGGATGTAAATTTAATTTTGATATTGGAGCCGTGACTTTTATGGAAACGCCTTCATCAACCCTTTGTACCAATATGCAAAGGAAGCAGGGAAAATGCTGGAGGCTGCAAACCTCTGCTTTGACTCTTTCCTTAAAGAGTTATTAAAAATGAAGCCTTTTGAGTAAATAACTATAATTTCTGGGGTTCTGCCTGGGGCTGAGCTGGGCTGGCTGGACGTCCTGTGTTCACCAGCTGGCCATGGTGCGTAGGGAGGCTCTAGCCAGGCACAGCCTTGGGCTCTGCTTGTCTGGAAGTCCCCAAGCCAGAGATTGAGTGTAGGGCATGTGCTGGGAACAGGCTGCTAAGAAAGAAGATGCATCCTCCATTGGCAGATGTTTTCCCATGTCAATTGCAGTTGATAAATGCTGTACTTGGCTGGGATGAAATTGGCCAAGGGTGGCTTTCTAGCCTTCGAATTTCTGGGAAGAATAGGCCTAGGTGAAGTTATAAATAAACTTCTGAATCATATTTATAATCTCTGCAAAGAAACCTTAGACCATTTATTTTTTCTTTGTTTTCTGTCATCTCAGTTAAATTGGACATCTCAATGTCATTCTTTTTCATTACAGAGTAATTTTAATCAACTGTCCTATGATATAAAAATTTTCCAGTTTATGGAATACAGTTATGTTAAATGCCCCTGTTTCGGGACCTGCACTTCAGAGCTCACAATACTGAGGCAGTCGAGGGGAGGGAAAAATGGGGAGAGAGGGTCTGGATTTGGGCTCTTACACATGGGGAATAAGTCATAAAAAGTTCAGCTCTAGATTTGGGAAAAATCATATACTATTCTTTCTAAAGCTGCTTTAGAAGCAACTGGATATGAATATGTTGTCTCAAGAGCAAGCACAGCCTTTGAATTTTAGTGGGGGAAACTGTAGACACCGACTTCGAGAAAGTCACTTAAAGATCAGAGGCAGAGTCTGGCTTGCCAAAAGAAAATAACTCCAATCTAAATGACATGGAGTCCTTTGAGTTTGTTTTATGTTTTGCTCTTTTAATTTCACTCTTTGAAACAGAAATGAAGAAAATCCCTGAATCTGTGAGCTGGCAGGAAGACAGTTTTTGCAGACAAAGGACTCATATTAATATATGTTGGTACTGCTGATTTCAGTAGGATTGCTAGGTTCAATTGAGGACAGAAATTAATATAATCAATTTTTATCTTTGCAACTGGGAACTCTTGGTCATCTGATTAGGGGTTGGCAACAGTTATGGAAATTAATCAGCCTGCTTTGAAGTTTTTTAAACTGCCTCTACACTGTGATCATCTTGAAAAGAGGCCTCCCAGTACTGTGTTCATGCATCAGAATTATGTGCATTGTTGGAGTCGGTGAGGTCGCACTTTAAAAGCTGTGATAATGCAGCTTTGTCCTCAGCTCCTTCCCATCACTGCATTAGACCTCGTATGAGACACCTCTTTTGTGCTTCGCAGTCATCTGGCAGCCCCATCAAGATCAGAGCTCTTCTGAATATACTTCTAATGGATAGATATCCGTAGGCAACTCCTGCTCAAAAATACAACAGAAGATGGATTCTGCCTTTCATGCTCATTTTCAAGACTCCTCTGTTCTGCAGATAGTCTTAGCTCAGAAACGTTTTACTTACACATTTCCTGAGAACTTATTTTTTCTATAATCATATAATGGAAACCCCTGTAACATTAGGTTATGTTTACTAGACACTGTACCCTCATACCCTGAAATAGTCATTTTTTTTTTAATAGAGGAAAACCCACTAATGATTACAGTAATATTTAATACACTAAATAGCATGGAGACACTATTAGAAATGTGCATAATTATCAGAAATAGATGTTATCAAATTATCTTTTCAGAAGTAAAATAGCTTTTCTAAGTCACCACCAATACTAGCATATTATTCCATTAGTATTCTAAGAATATCCCACTATTTTTTTGCTATAGTTATTTCTCTTGTCCTAACTTTAAGCAGTACCTGTTACTGCCTAATTAACCAAGACTCTGTGATAACTAACAAATGTGTCTTTGTGCTAAGTTCCACCTGACCTAAATGTCCAGTTCCCCATCTGAGTAAACGGGGTGTTGAACTTGAGCCTTGCTTTTGAGAGAATGGTCTTGCCAGAAAGATAATGAACTCCTAGCCTGGAGAGGCAGATCAATCCCTTGTGCTTGGTTCAAAAGCTGTGGGAAGGGACTCCGTGTTCCCTTGTCCTTGGCCATGCTGAGTGAAGCATGGGAGACCCTTGGGACGGATAGAGGCTCTTGGCAGCCTCAGCTCACACCAGCCCTCAAGGACACCTATAAACACAGCAAGCAGCGGGTCTGGGCAATCCATCCAAATAGTGATGTGGTCATAAACACAGAACTACCCAACAGGCAGCTGTGAGGAGGGGGAAACTGCCTTTTTTATTGCCCTGTTTAAATGCACTGGCTCAAACTTCAGGCTATGCTTGGCTTGCAGCACATTGTAGCTGTGGAGGGCGCTCAGCAGAAGATGGTGTTAAGCTATCTTTAGGCCTATCAGTTCTGCCTGGCTGCTCTCCCTTCCAACATTAGGCAGAGCAACATCAAGAAATTTGCCTTTCTTTTGAGTCCTGGCCACTGAGAGCAGTTGTGGAAACCAAAATCTGCTACACTGCAGGCTGAAGGCCAAGCAGGAGGGGAGCACGAGCACCTCAGAGGGGATTATAAGGCTATGCCTGCATTAGCAAGTAATGCAGCATAAATGGAGTAGATCCACAGAGCAAAACAGCACTGAGGATGCAGGGTCTATACTTCATGCAGCATTTATGGGGAGGTGCTTTGGACTCTGAATGTTTTGTAGTGGGGACGCAATTGTCCATCTTAATTTCACCTAAGAGATGTCCAGGTTGCACCCCAAGACCTTGCTGCAGAGAAAGCCAAAGAGGAAAATGCAAAGGGAAAAGTGCTGGTGAAACGGACTTCTATATCAAAGAGTGCTGCTGGTCTGGGCTGTAATGCTGATGGAGACTGACCTGAGTCCTCTGAAGGTGCCGGAGATCCAGTCTGCAGGGCCCTCAGGCCCTGGGCTCTGCTGTCAGAGGCACATAAAGCACCTGCGGGGAGCAGAAGGAAAAAATGATCCTCACTTTCCAGTTATCAATCCTTTTGTAAATGAAAATGAGTAATGCCACTTAACTAATACTTTTTTTGATATTGACTGCTGTTATTGTCAATGTCAAAAATGATTGGAATGTCTGGTTCTGCATGCAGCTGTAATTCCTCCCACCTTCCCCTTCCTGCCCACCAGAGAAAAGAAAGGAGAGAAAAAAAACCCATCATTAGCACCTTACTGACATCTAGATGAGCTAACTACCCACGTGGATTCATGCCTGAGAACCCATGGAATAAACCTTACAAGCTTTTTTAAGGTTTATTTTTGCTCTAAGGTAAAGCAAACACAGTCTGACTCTCTTTAGATTATCCAAGTTGATAGTATATCAATGAGCATGTTCCTTATCAGGTTATATAAATGCTGCAATTTCCTTGGCTCTAGTAGTCCTGCTTTCATGGCCCAGCAGCTTGGACCATGGCCCAGCCTACATCATGGCACTAGCTCTTCACCTCCTAGCAGGATGCTGCTTGCAAAGTTTTCTTAGTGCCTCTACTACAGAAGACATTTTCAGCTTTATTGACTATATCAGCGAACAGTCTGGGAAGTATTTCTTTACTCTGCTGTTGTGACATCTGTGTGTGATGGCTACAAGGTGACAAAGAGCGGTGTGAGAAAGGAGGAAGCAGCTTGAGGAAGTGCTGGAAAAATCCTGCTTTGTTCTGACCAAAGACTAAGTTTAAAACACTTAACTTTTCTGGGCTGGATGTTAGCTAGGACTGCTTCCAGAAAGGAAAAGCAATTTAGTCTGCACACTGATTATACATGCCTTTAAGGCAGGCAGACGCCTTATAGATCCGACTCCAGGGAACCAGAGAAGCTACAGCAGCCGTGTACAGATTTTCTATAAGATTTCTCTGTGTTTCTAGAATGCCTAGTCTTTCCTGTCCATCTGGTCTATGAAGAGATTGAGTCTTGTCTTTCAGAATGTAGAGGAAACATGAATATTTTTAAGATACGTGTCTTATAAATACACATGTATTTGTGCATATGTAAATATATAAACACACATATATATAGGTATGTCTTGTGATCCATGTCAAGTGGATGTTTCTCGTTCAATGTACAGAGTGGTTTTGCATAATACCAGCTCTGTATTTCATTCTATAGATCCCTGTATGGGCTTTAGCCAGGCTGGCAATCTTTAGAAAGTGCACAGCTGTTTTCCCCCACTTTACATGAAATATTCTGCACTTGAAGAAAGGAATTAGTTTCTAAGTCACTGGGATGAAAAGCAAACATTGCAGCCATGTTGCTGGTAAATGGTGGAGAATACCAGTTGGGGGCTCGGAGTGGGTGAGAGAGGGGAAGGCAAGGCAGGAGCTCGCATCAGGCGCTCGCTGCATTAGAAAGGCATTAGTGACAGGTGGGGACAGCATGCACAGCAAATAGAAAGAATATAAAATAGCTAGTCACTGGTTTTACCACGAAAGCCATGCTTGGCAGTTCCTGCCACTGACGAGAATTAGACAGAAACAGTCTCCCTAAGCATCCTATGATGCCATCTGGCTTATTACAGAGGAAATCCCCACTGGCAGACTGTGGGTTTTCTTCCCCCCTCCTCCCCTTCTTTTTTCTCCACAACAACCTGAACAAGTGCCAAGATTATTTCCCTCTCTCCTGCTCCCTCTCTCTGGCCTTGAAGCCTTCTGAGGAAGGGGGGAATGTGCACTGCACTGGCTCAGATGTAGGCAGCAATTTAAGGAGCGAGAGTCTTAGCGAGCATGAGAGGGGAGCAGGGCTGATAAAGGAGATTAAACAAGCCGAGACTCTTTTGATGAACAGACTGAGTCATCTTGCTGCTGGAAAAGTACAGATACAGCTGATAGCTCTGATACCCTCTCTGTTGCTCGCCGGGAGAAACGTCTAGTCTGTGATTAGCCTGAAGGGTGATGGTGGCAATGAGACGCAGGGCAGGAGGAGTTCAGGTGGGATGGAGGTACCGAGAGCAGGGAGCAAGTCCGTATTGCAACTCCAGGAATTACCTGCTGTGGGCAATTACTTTGGCACCTCCTGGTCTTTTCTGTGAGGTTTCATTCCCCGAGATTAGCGATGTGTGTGCACGACAGTGGTTGGCTTCTGATGGGAGAAGAGTTGCAAGGAATGTCGTTAGCCTTATTTTTTTTTTTTTCAATGAAATATCCTTAGTAGATGGAGAATAGAACTGATTTAAATTACAGCTTGTCTGTAAACTGTGATTGACCTGCAAAAAGGTCCTAACATGTTTAAAACTATGATTACACTGCAGGAAAATGCAGAAATATTTTGCTAGATGCTGAATCTTAATTCTTAGCTCAGATCCTACTTTTATGTGTGCGTAATTGCACATGTATACACACAGAAATATATTTTGTATATTAATATCTTTTAAAAATTAATTATTCCATTTTTCAAGGTAAATGACTCTGGGGAGATGTTCATGACCTCACGAGTGTTTCCAGTGCGTAAGGAACAGTAAACTGATATTTTACTCCAGCTAATAATTTTCATTTTTGAGAATTTTGAAACGATAATGAATATCTTATGCAAATCCCATATGTGCACTGTATCGTTAATGTGTTGTGCATGGAAATCTGTCCCTTATTTTTGGTCTCACACACTGGTGAGACAGAACACTTGCTCATTTCTGGCCTTGATACAGTACAGATCCCTTCAATCTATGCTGTCAACACATCATGTTTAATCTCTGGGATGGAAACTGGACTGTCACATCTCTCCCTCTCTTTTTATTGTTTGTCCGGTCGTAAAAACAGAGAGTGCATTTGTCCCCCAGCCATGCTACTTTTTGAGGAGTATAGTTCAATTACATTACTGTTGTGTTTTTTCCCTTTCCTGTAATATAAAAGCCACTAAAGTACTTGCTTTAAAAGTATAGAACTTGTTCAAAGTCGTTATATCTCAGATAAAATGATCTATTGATACTGAGATATCTAGGGCAAGGGGTACTTAACAAACATAGGAAAAAAAGCCGCGTGCTCAGCAGGTTTTAAAGAATTAGCAAATGTCTGCACAGCAACCGTTCTTACATTTACACTTGTGCTTCTTGGCTTTTAACTGTGCTGCTGCCCAGAGTCCTTTTTTTTTTTTTGCCTTCCATAATTCATAGTGAAAAATTCTAATAGTACCTTCATCGCATACCATTTGTATTTAAATTTAGAAAATAATAGTGATAGTCCAAGGAAGAAAAAGCTTTTTTCCGTTACCGAAAAGGAAATGAACATCTAAGTAGTGCCTTTCAGAGGTCACTAAAAGCATCCCAATGCTCCATGGAAAGGAAAGGTAAAGGGGTTTGTGTGTGTAACAGAAAAAGGGAATTTAATATAGTGTGTCAATGAGGAAAGGTGAGTTAGATTCTGTCCTGGCAGATCTTGGTCTTGATCTAGGTTCCCCCTAGTTTATTTATTAAGATAAATAATTTTCTGCTATTATACAACTTGGCTGCAATGGATTTCTGTTCTCCTCTGGGGAACTTCACATGTCTGATACGGGTCTGGTTTTGTGCTTGTACCAAATACCTGGGGCATCTTCCCTGCAGCCAGTTGAGTGGTGTCAGTGTGCAGGAGGAGGAGTGCCGCAGAGCAGTGAAATCAAGGGAAACTGGATTTTATTTAAAGGAAGCGAGGCTGAGGTCGGAGTTCAGTGGCATCCTTGCGGCGATGCCCTTTATGGCCTCTCTGCAAAGTAATCTCACGGTTAAGGGAGCGATGCCTCCCTTCCTGCACTGGGCTCGGCGCTTCGCCCATCTCAGCAAGTTAGGATTTGCTGATCTTGGCAAATAAGGGCTACACATACAGTGCTCAATTTTGCCTTTCCTCGCAGCCAATCCAGCCCCCAGGTGAGGTGGCACCGAGTTCATGCTGCTCAGGGCCAGACCTTTACATTTGTGTGCCCCAGCGCGTGGCAGGAGGCGTGGGAGGCATCATTGTGAACTCCTTTTTTTCTCAGAAAGTGACACCAAACTTGCATGGATGAAATACGGGTGACCAGGGACCAAGACCTGAGAGACAAAAGGGGAGCTATATTAGTTGATGACAAAGGTATGGGCAGAAATAATACAGACTCAAGGTCTTAAATAGAGATTTGCTAGGGTTTCATCTCTATTAGTCAAGACACAAATCATCAGTTGAATAATTCATTCCAAGAAGTTTGGGGTGAGGGGGAAGCAAGCTGCTAACATGAGAAGCTGTAGGCCCAAAGCCAACTCAGAAGTTATCATATTCAAATCTAATGAGCTGCCTAGTGGTTTGAGCAGTGCTGATAGGTTTTTGATAAAAGCCCACGTATTATTGGCTTTACTCAGTTATATCACCCTTGCAAAAGACAAATTGCTCCAAGCAAAGGACAAATGTACTTCCTTAGAAGTCTCTTCACAGAGAATGTACACAAAATTAATGAAATAAATGAAAAAGAAGCGCATAATAAACAAAATAGTGACATTTATGTGCAGAAGGCATATAAAAACTGCCTTTGCAGTAGAAAAGACATCTTGATTGTGAAATTGGATGCTGTTGGAATAGCACCATTTTAGTAATCTCTATTCCAAGCACAATATTTTACTGCTATTTTTCTTCAAATCCATCACTCCGTTTACTCAACTATAGGACTTTTCACCAATCAACATTCTACCAGCTGTATCAGTAATTTATATCTGATAAGAAAGGAAAATATTCATGGATTTTTGCAAACCATGTGTGCGATACTGGAAATGTGGCAGGGAATGATGAATACCCCTTGAGTATCTGAAATTGTTTCTTCTCTTACCTTTAAAGAGAAATACACTTTTTGGAAACATATGCGCATGTATTGCAATTCATCTCTAGAAAATTGGAAAACAGGTGCCAGCAGTAGCACCTGTGTTGTTCTGTGCTCCTGTCCTGCAGGCTTAGAGGCCTTCAGGTTGCTCTACAAACCCTGTGATGAAATAAAGAAGTTTGCACTCTGGAGACTGTGTCTGGAAGCTGGGTGTGCAGAGAAATGAGGCCTGCCTCACTGTAGGAGTTTGCCTTTGCCCAGAGCTGACACAGATGCCTGAATTACCTGTGCAAGTCTAGCTTGTATCATGGTCATTCCAGTTTGCTCAGCCTCTGCGTGGGTGCTTAGTGGTATGGCTTAGCTTACTGCAGCCTGTAATACAGGATTTGCCCTGAGATGGGGCAGAGCAGGGTAGATTTGGTAACACCGCAACTGCAAGTGCTCAGATAATGTGTTTTTCTCCAGAGGAAAGGACTTGTCTGCTTCTCACCATTGAGGCTGGGTGCAGCCTGTCTAGTGTAGTCAAAAGCCTCCATGCCTGCAGTGATACCAGCACAGCTCTTAATGCACAGGCCTTGGTGTGGACAGGGCAACCTCCTAGGTCCATGGAGCAGCCCCTGGGTCTGTGTGAGCTGCTTTGGCTCCCACCTGGCCAGGATCTGCTTCAGCTGCTGTGCAGCTGACTTGGGTTCGTGTGGACTGCAGGCACCCCTGAGGGTGGCAGGAAACACCAGGATGGACAGGAACAAGGTGGGTTTAGGCCTTGCACTGCCTATTCAGGAGCACAGACCACTAGAGTTAGGGCAGCTCTTGTCATCTGCTGGAAATCCATCTGGCTGAAAAAATGAGCCCACAGTGCTTCATTGTGACTGCTGCTGGATGGGGAGTTCCAGGCCCGTTCTCATCCTTGTGAGTGCAATCACATGAAGAATAGTTCAGATCTTTCTCAGCACTCTCTGTCCAAATATTTTGTATGTGCTGTAGCTTAGCAATGCCTCCCAGGAAATATTACTCTGTCAGTAGGCAAACAATTGCTTAGCTTGAAAGAAATGTAATTATTTAAGGCATGCACAAATGTTTTTGGCTGCATGATGCTGTAACATTATTAACTGCGGGGGAAAAGAGAGCTACTTCTATTTGAGAGACTGTATTGCCATTGTCCTAAAATGCAAAATAGCTGTAAGTCCTATCCTGACCAGAATTCCACATTCGCTCTTGATAGAAGATTGGATTTCAGAGTAGGATTAAGTAAATAAGTCATATTAAAATGACAAAATGGGTAAATAGAATATAATGTGAAATGAAATGTAAATTGGATTTAGGCAAACACTTTTATACAGACCTCCCGTCAAACCCTATCAGACTGCTTCAAATTCCTACTGTGATTTCTGCTCGCAGTTCTATTACATGTTGCTACTCAAGGGCATTTGATGTTTTCTCTCTCTGGAAATTCATTTGCATTTAAATGATTTGAAATAATCATAAAAGCCAAGTGCTATGAAGTTTGAAATTAGTTACTGTCTATAAATTGCGATGCCATTAAAAGATGATTTTGAAGAGCTTTGCTGTCTCAAATGTATGCAGATTAAAATCTAACAAAGTACACCTTGTTACAAAACTGTAAAGAATGGTGTGACATGGACTTAAATTGATTTATTCTCCTACTAGTGCCTATAAACTTTATGTACTTGGGATTCTTCTGAAAGTGGAAAAAAACTTTCATTTGCCTACTGAATCTGAGCCAAATTCTGTTCTCAGATGGGGTTTCATTCGGTGTAGTTGACACAAGAGTTTGGCCCGCAGAGTTTAATCTATCTCATCTATTAAATTTATGGAAATTCTGTATGAATAGTTCGTTCTTATATTTTTTTTATTGTAGGAATAAAGGAGTGGAATCAGAAACAATGGAGGCTATTTACACACATGTGGACACTGCCAACGTATGAATATGTATGTGTATATATGTTCTTTTTTTTCTTCCTTTGTTTTCCTTGTGTTCTCCTGAAGAATGGTCCTAAGGGTCTTCTCTCTGAGGCAGCTGATGCTCTTAGCAGGTCAACATGGTCCTGGACTCATCTTTTTTGCAATGATGTAAAACTGAAAACAATATTGAGGCACAACTACATGTTGGAATACTGAAATTCTCTTTGAGCCAAACACTTTTCTCCATCCAGCACTAGAGGAGCTGAGGCAATACAGAGGTTCAACACATAGGTTCATCTTTCACTTGGTCTCCCCTAGCACTATTCCATTTTTGAACTCACTCCTGCTCCCTTTCTGCGATGCCCTACTGTAGGATACTGCCTCATATAAATTCCTACCCTCCTGTTGTTTATAACAGTGGTGTAATATAACTTTATCTCTTTGGATACTAGCAGACATTCCAGATATGTTTTCCTAGTCCCAAATCATTTTAAATGGGCTTAACCACATACAGAACTAGATGTGGCTGAACATATATAACTTGATCATAACATGTTGCTAACAAGACAAGCAAAGTTGAGTTGGTTTAAAGGCGTTAGAATCGGGGAATGGAATTACCTCTTTAAAAAAGTGTCTATGTGTGCATTTTTATTATTCGGAAGAATGAAAGAAATGTGCTTCACACTGTGGAGTACATGCTTTAAAGGGCAAGAATATGTAGCATTTTTATATTTCCAGTGGTTCAAAACTATCTAATACAGTTTCCTTGAAGATAACATTAACTCTACAGTTCTAGGGTTTCTATTATAACAATGGAAATTCCTATATATGTTTGTGTGTGAGCTGCAGCACAAGGCAGCTGTTCTAACTACCTCTGTAATAAAGAGCTTATTTTCTATAATTGTCTCGGTAGCTAGTGCAAACTACCAGCTAATCCTTCCTTAATTACAGTGTGCAAATTCAAAGTACGCAAACTAGTGCAGGGATGACACCTAGTCCCTTGAGTCCCTGCGGTTCCTGGCTGCCGCAGTGTCAGGTTAGTGATGGAGAGTGGGGGATTGGAGCAAAAGGGAAGTGCCCTTTGAGCGTGAGATCATGCAAGGAGCCTGTTAAAAAATGCCAATGAGTCCTGTGCCTGAATCTAGCAGAAAATGTCTGCCTAGACACAGAAAAGAGGACGCAGTACTGCTCAAGCACTGACAGCACTAATGCACAAAGAGCTTGTTCCTCCCGTATGCTGCAGACCTTTGATGTTGGAGTTCTGGAGGATCTTGATTCTTTAACACAGGAGAAGGCAAAGCCAGGCAGATTCATTACATAGCTCAGACAAGATAGCTTCAAAGAAAGGATCAATTAAGTGCTGGACATTTCCTGTGATAGCAGACTGAGAGTAGTGATTTTTGCTTGGGAAATAAAAGGCGGCCTTCTTGCCTTGGGAAGGTTTTCTTTGAGACAGCAACCTTGGCTGTCACTCAGGTTTTGCTCATAAAACTTACTACTCGAAGTATTCACCCAAGAGCAAATGTGCTTTCAGGCCCAGAAGGGTGAGAAGCTGCTGTGATATGACGGTGATTTGGAAAGGGTCAAATGATATGCCTGTTTGCTCTTAAACTAGATTGACCCAAGTATTTAGTCCAGTCCTTTACCTTGTGATGGAAGAGAAGGGATAGTCAGTATTTCAGTGGGAAATCCTTTTTTAAGACACTCAGAAGGGAAATTTGATGCTGATGGTTGGGGACAATCTTCTGTCAGGATGAGGTCTACTTGCAGAGTAACTCTGTTAAAAGACTGGCTTTCTTGATACCCCTTTTACATATGACATTTAAGAAAAGAACCTAATAGAAGGTCCACAGTCATTGCTTCTGTACAGCTTTAGACCTTTCTTCACAAACACAGGATGAAAATTTTGCAAATCATCTGGCTTTGTCAACTCTTACTACTGGCAAAATGGATAAAAAAAATTTGGTAACAGCAGATGAAATTATGGAAGGAGGTTTATCTGAAAAATTTATGAACACAGGGCGAAGCAATATTTCCCAGAGCATATTGCAATCTGATCCCTGCAGATGTTTATAAAATAATGCAGAGTTTAATAAAAATGCATAAATTATACTTTATCATTGTGAATTATAGAATGTGTTCTGAAAAGGACAGTAAACACACACAGCAACCTTTGTTTATTTAGTATGACAGCACTTCACTGCCTTTAAATGAGATGTAGCTTTAGTAGGTCTGTAGAAGACAGAAGAAGAAAGCCCTTAAATCAAAACTTGCCAAGAAAGGAACCATCTTGTGTGCTGAGCATAGACAGCCTTGCCCACTCAGTAGTCTCTAGCCCAGGCATTAACACTGATAGCAGGAGAATCTTCCCTCTTAATTCTAACATTGTAACTTTTTCCTTACAAGAGCATTAAACTTTGAAGATACATAAAGCTCAAGTGTCCTTTTGCTTTCATATGCCCTTTTCTCCTAGCCTATAAGTATCCTATTTAGCTGTGCTCTGAATTTCACTAAGGAATGTGAAGTTTTGGCTGCCCAAAACCTGTGGAAATTAAAATATTGCAGCTCAGACCTGTCACTGCACAAGATGGGTTTGTGGGCCAGGACTGCACTACTGAATTTAAAACACAATGGCAGATAAGCCCATCTCCTACTACAGCAATGACATTTAGTTTTATTTTATTTTATTTTATTTTATTTTATTTTATTTTATTTTATTTTATTTTATTTTATTTTATTTTATT
>JAVCKT010027479.1:12358-25726 GCA_032273925.1 Rhynchotus rufescens | reverse complement strand
TTTATTTTATTTTATTTTATTTTATTTTATTTTATTTTATTTTATTTTATTTTATTTTATTTTATTTTATTTTTGCCCTCTCAGGCAGGCATTTCTGAATGTTCTGGAGTGGAAACTAGCAGATGGAATTTCTTTAAAAAGATACAAGTCACATCTTAGGTTTTCAAACTGATTTACTTTTTTTAACAAGAAGGAGCTAGATTGCTACCTATGTAGGTAATTAGTGATTCAATGTGCAGCCACCATACACTGGAATTTGAGCTGCTGGAAATCTCATGTGTAGCCATAAGAATGCAAAAGGACACAAAAAGCCTAATTTGTTCTTGTGGCTTTCCTCAGGTAAAATTTAACCTATTACCAAGAGTTGACAATGCAATATTGTTGAGTTAAAACCATGTGTATACTTTTTTTTTGTGTTACTATGAGCAGTGAAATAGGTAATTCTTGGCATTTTTTTGAAACAGAGGTTAAAAACAGTTTTAGTGGCATGATATCTGTTTGTAGCTATGCATGTTGTATCTACTCTCTGCCTATTGTATCTATTGCCTGCAGAGTTTGCCACTGATTATTGCATTTAGTAGTTACATTAGGCATCCACTAGACAATCCAACCATTTTTAGCTATCCAGTTGGAGATATTTATGAACATTCCAGTTATCCTCCAAATGTATTTATTTTATCTTTAAGCCAGCCCTCTTAAGCTGTGCATTTTCATTACACTTATGTTTCTTTTATTCATTATTGAGGACATTGTGCTACAGAATTTGTATTTCCCATTTGGGTAACTATCCCCTATAAAGGGGAGACAACTGCTCAAAAGGAAAGTGATTATTTAATAAATGCATTGATTTAGACTTGTTGAAATAAAAATGAGAACAAACGTAAATAAATATGAAATAGAGAATATCTGGTTTCTCTACTGGAAGTGGCCTAGCTCTGCAGGGAAGCACACCTGGGCACCACTCATCCCCCCTGTCAGCGTAAACAGCCCTGTGCCTCACTCAGTGCTGCCCCTTGGGAATGAAATGACCTCTGAGAATGCGGCACTAGTCAGAAAAACAGTAAAAGCCTAAGTCTAGAAAGCATGTGTGCTTACCTTAAAGGTTGGGTTGGTTTGTTTGTTTTTGTTTTTGTTTTTGTTTTTTTTTCAATCTCACTGGCCTCAATGGGATTGAAGGAAACACTTAACATCCTTTCTGAATACAGGACATTTTCTGGGGTAGGTCTTTACCAGGGAAGCTTTCTAATTCCCCTGTCAAATGCTCTTTGAGTCCCGCTTCTCCCGTAACGCTTCTGAGGAGCTGCCTACGTGGTAGCCACAGACCCAGCAAATGCCCAGGTGGAAAGGCTAGCACCATTTATCTTGCATTGCTAAAAGAATGAAAGGTAGGGAGGGCAAAAGGTAATTCAGCACTACTAAATATTTCCTGTATAATTTTGCTTATTTTTTTTTGTCCAGCTCTGATTACATGGTTACTGTTGTTTTAAAAGGCAATGCTGTCAATATTTTTTGTACAGCCTTTACTTAGACGGAGAGTAAGCAGAAGAATGAGCACTGATTAAGGGAAATGAAACTAAGTCTGTTTACTGATAATATATGTAGCAACACTGAGACATGTAAATTGTATTCAGGAGTTGCTTTCTTGTCATGTTGATGTTCTCCAATGTTTCTGCCTTATTTCCTGAGTAAATTCCTGCATTACAGATATACTGGGCATTTCAGTAACAATGAGGCTTCAAATGCCAGGTCATTCAACAGACCTATGTTGCTATTTAAGTAATACTTCCAAATGAGAATTTTCTGTCCTTACTCACTGGAGAATTCACTAGAATTCAGATTAAAGCTAAATTCCTTCATGCACTGGAGTTTTTCATAGCTTCTTCCTCAGAGCAGCTTTTCTTTTCCTCATTTCATCTTGAAAGGTCATTTTAGGAACTAAAAAGCCCTGTTGCCAACTTTTGAAATAATTATGATCTCCAATAAAATGCCATCTATTTTTAACATTGTACTTTTTAGTGTCTCTTCTTTAAAGACACAAAGTAGATGACTTTTCCCATGAATAATGTATAACTTCAGAGACTTTGGATGTTATGACATAAATTATCAACTACTTTTCCACTATTTGCTGATAAAGTAGCGGTGTTTTCTGCAGACTTTTAGTCAGCTCATGTTTGGACTTTGTTTCCATTTGCTACTGTATTTTAATGATGACATTTCATCATAATTTGTCCCACTTGACAGCATAAAATGTCAGGAAGAAATGATCATAACACTTCTCCAGGTGATAAGTATTTCCTGATGATAGTCTATGAAGGTAAAATGCAGTATACTATGTAAAGAAAGAACTGACATGGTGGCAAAAGAATCAGGATTAGGAACACGGAGTGTGACCAGTTTATCACAGGAATTTAACTAGATTTTTTATTTCCAGAAATAGCTCTATTGCCTCTTAAGAATTTACAGGGGTGGGCATTTTTAAAAAAATCAGAGTCCTTTTTACTGTGTTCAGAGTCTGGTAGCTGGAATTATTTGATATCTATTCAGGAACGCAGATATTGATAATTGATTCTTTTTGACATGGCTCATGTGGGCAAAGAAGGTTTATTTCAGTATACTCATTGGCTAGAGCCAACAGTAAGGGAGATGAATTTAAACTAGTGATTCAGATATAAAGGAGAAAAAGATTGCACCATTCGAAAAAGGGAATGGAAAAATCTGTGAAGTACTTAGGTAAAGCTTTAAAGTGGCAGTTGAATATGTAGACAGTTGAGCGTGCTTCAAGAAACAGTGATGTTTAGGATGAAGAGGAGAAAAAAAATGGTAGAAGTGCAGAAAACCGGATAACATTTTTTTTTTTTTTTTCAAGAAAGCAGCATATTAAAGCAAATAGAGAACTGGAGGGGTAGAATCCATTGGGACCTAGAGCTTAACAGAGATGTGGTAGAGCAAATAGTGGGAGTTAGACAGTAACAGAGATGGAAACTGAAAGGAGAAAATAGCCTCACAGCATGTGGAAGTAAAAAGTCTGGAGGAGACTCCAGGGGATACTAGTGTGGATTTATGTCCAGCAGTTATGATTAGCGAAAAATGAGAGACTAAAATATGATTTTTGATTTTTTTTTGGAGTGGGGAGGAACAAAGAACTATTTTCAACTTTTTAAGTAAGTTGTGTGTTTTCCTTGTCTAAAATCCTCCCCCGAACTCCTTCAAACGACTGCTAGATTGCAGCACCCAGAAAGTGCCTTGCCTGTGATGCAGCCTGTGAGCAACCGCACTGGCCTGTGTAATAAAGAACATGATGAAAACTCTGCAGGCATTGCAAGGGCCACTTGGAACAAAGGTAATACAATAATAATGGATTGCACAGTCAGAAGTTGTACCCCAAAATAGCCAGGGCATGCTAACTGTAATGGGCACATTAAATAATGCTCAGCAAATTCTCAGAGTTGCAGTGGTGCAAGAATATTGTTTGGGGTATTTTTCAGAAGTGCTTCATAGCAGTCAGCTTCCTGGAAGAAGGCTCTGGTTTGCATTGCAACTTAATTAAATAACTGGATAGGCAGAAAAGGGAACCACATTGGTCCTTGAAAGACACTTTCTTTTCCAGAATCTTGTGACTCTCCTGAAGGACTCCAGACCCTGAGAACTGTGAGCACAGTGGGGAACACATCTACCAGGAGATCGAGAAAGAAGGTAGCAGTTTGTGTGATGGAACAAGGCTTGCGGTATCTATATTCTCTGTGGGGTGGAGGAAAATTGAAAATTAAGAACACTTTTCAATTGCTTGTCCCTGTGTTCACAATTCATACAAACATTATTAATGAAAATAAACTGTTTTATATATATACAAATATATATATCTATCTGTGAGTACTTGGGATGGTACTGTTTTAGGGACATTATATAATGTTTTGCTACCTTGGAAATAATTCAATCAGAGGGCAAAAGTTGTAACTAGTAGTTGAAATAATCAGGAAATATGCAAATGACCAGTACTTGAGTCTTTTTGCAAAAACTGTTTGGATGACTTTCAAGAATAGACAAACTTGTATGAAAAAAGCAGATAATTTATAAATAGGAAAGATGGTTGAATTTTTCAAATATTTAACTGCAAATAATTCATTACCATCTAGTAGTAATAATGTCAAGTCTGGCTAGTAGCACAATAATTGAAGATTCATATAGCGTTTGTGGGAATCACCATGTAATTACCATTGTCTCCAGTGGTGGTACAGCAAAATAATATGCAATATTTCAAGATATTTAATTAAGTAGTGTCAGTGAGTTACCTTGAAGATAACTTCTATCACCCTCATATGACAGGCTTGTTGATGACTAGCTGATGGATGAGTCCCCCTCAGCATGAAAGACAGATGAACTGAGGAACATCAGTCTGATATGCAGAATTCAGTATGATGGAGTATGTATAATTATTTGTTATTTACTCTGTAAAGGTGACCTAAAAATGCAATGCTTTGGGGGTTGTTTTCTTATCTTCTTTATAGTGCTTGAAAAGTTTATCAAGTTCTTCTGTAGGAACTAAGCCTTTTCCCATTCTGTAGAAATTCTTGTCTGCTCAGTTTTCCCCCAAAGATCAGTGATCCATGAGGAAAGTAACAGGTTTATAGTATCAGATGCCAGAAAAGTAGAAAATAAGATATGTTTGTGTGAGGGTAATTTCTTATAGGGTCTCCTTTGGACATTGGAGGTGTTAGGCATTCATGTGTGGTTCACTAGTAATGTCAACAGCAAAACCCAGCATCCCTGCTAGGGCAGCTCTATTAAAAAAGCCTGCAACCAGCATGATGAAAATGGCATAAAAGACAGAAAAGGGGAGAAGTTAGACAGGTCTGTTAATAGCTGTTTGTATCAAACAATTTTGGAGCTATAGTGTCTACTATTAAGCACTACTTTCAACTCCTTACTCAAGTGACTTCTCTCTTACATTCCTGCGTTGGCTGCATTACCTTACATTTTGACTTACGACACTCTTCATGCTGAGTTTCCCCACACAGCTAACTTGATTACAGCTTTCACTTTGTAAATCCTTGCTTTTTACTCAAGTCTGACTTGTGCTTACTAACCCATTTGTCTTCTGCTATGCCAGTGCATTTCTCTGCGGACTTTCAGGTGATAATTACATTAGCTATACTTCATCACAGGCTTGTTAGGGCTCGTCAGTTGATTCTGGATGACTATAATCAGCCTTGTCTCCCACTTGTCATTGTCCTCTTGTGCAGTGGTTGGACATGGCTCTGTGTTAGCAAGTAGTGCAGACTTGGACAAGAGGATCTGCAGAGAGTGGAACAAGCTGTGCTGACCTCTGTACTGTATTTGCTTCAGGGACTCTACTTCAGGCTGTCTCTAGCCTCATCTTGCAGGATGAATGCTCATTAGGAGCTGGGGAATATCTTCAGGTTTAAGTTCATCTGAAAGGAATCTGGTTGGTGTGCTCCAACAGTGCCACAGTACCTACTGAAGCAATGCTAAGGGGGAGATGGTTGAGAGACTTGAAAATGCCCTTTCAGTCATGAATTAAAAGGCTGATGGAGAAGCATCCAGTGCTTACTGATTAACCTGTTGTAATATTGCCTCAGGTAGTTGAACGGGAGACCTGAAGTCCCTACTCTTTTCCTGTGTCGCTGGATTAAAATAATGTGAACCTTCATTTATTGTGTGAGTCATTTTGAAAACACTCAAGTCTCTTTTTTTTTTCTCAGTGTGCACCCCAAAAATTCTAATTGGAGCAATGTAGGTTAGTCACCATGTGAGTATCTAAGTGCAATAGTCAGCTTACTTCAGTAGAACATCTCAGAATCAGACGAGTTGAATGCTTTTGTCCTTTCTCCCTCCTCAAGATGGTTGGGGCCCTTTCTAATTCATTAGGAATTATTTTGGACAGGCACTAGAGCTTTGAATTATTGCATAAATATATACTTGCTGCTCCTCTATTTTTCTGTACTCCAAAATGTGGGAGTAATCTGGATTGCTGGAGTCCATGTTCATTCATTGTCATGCGACTGTCATTTTGGTCTGTGCATGTAATTAAGAAAAAAAAAAGATTTAATTAAATTCTGTCAGTGAATGTAAATTTAGAAGACTGGAGTTCATTGAAAAATCATGTACTTAAAATAAAAATAGGTGTGGTTGAGACAGCTGATGAGTTATATTGTGTTTGAAAAAATGATCCATTTATTATATTTGACAGGAAAAAATTATTTGAAGTAGGATTCAAAGCAAGGATAGAGTTTACTTTTTCTATTTGTTGTAACCAGCATTTGCTAAAAGTAGAACAGGAAATGAAGAAGCTGAAAAAATGGCTATGGTGGATTTTGCATCCTATCAGTTATGAGCTCAGGTCTGGAAATTAAGAGGTATCTATTTGATTCTTTCAACGTAAACTGGTGTGGGGCCATTTTTATGCAGCGCTAAGTTCAGTGAAGCCTTAACTGGTGGTATCAGGCAGGCTCCCACACATATAGTATTTGCTCATTTTACTGTGATTCTGAATATGATTTTGTAACAAAAACATGCTGATTGATTCTGGGTAAACCATTATTGCAAGCAAGTGTGGCACAACTTCCCTAAATTATTCTTTAATTTCTCTCTAACCCCCACACATTTATGCATTTTTTTCCATGCAGATCTTTGATGCCTGGAGAAATGTCCCTTATTTAATTTACTGAATTCTGTTTTTTTTTTTCCTGAAATCGTGCTTTTCTGTAGATATCCAAAGGCTTCATGTTCCCATTGATCCTGACCAGTTTCTATTTCTTGCTTTTCTGTCTGCTGTGTAGGTCAAGAGTAGAAGCAACAACCACACCTCCTCTTTTTTAACACAAGCCTCTGCTTATGAAGACCCATAAATAATTCCTAATGCTCATGAGCACTGTGCAGAACTCTTGTTTACTGCACTGGAGGCATGTTTGCAGATAGATTGAAGGCATAAAAGATGTATCATCATTGCTTCAAATCAAAGTCAGCACAGAACTAAGTGAAGGGGTTTTAAGCATCAAGCATTGCAAAAGTACTTTGAGAAGTTGGAAACTAATAGCCAAGTCTTCAGCTAGTATAAATGGTAATATAGCCACCACTGAGGTTGCTGGAAGTATGGCAACTTACCAGATTATTCTCTGCCCTTATTTTTATTCCATATTTTATAGAAAAAGAAAATCATCTACCACCCTTATAGCTAATGGAAAAAAAGTATGGTTCAGGCAGCCAGGAGTAGCCAAAGAGGTGCATTCATTGTTATAACTGATAAATTAGTGTCTTTGTTCAAACAGCTTGCATTTACATTCACTGCAACTGGAGGAAAAGCTCCTTAAAAATTTATAAGCTGACTAGGCAGGTTAACTTAAATGTGCAGTCGTACCGTGTTGACTCAGAGTTAAATTTAGGAGCACTTTGCAAAACTCGTGGAAAGTAGAGCATTTGTTCAACATCACAGGCTTGCAAATGGTTGAGCTAAATATAATGGTGAGTATTCAGTCACAGGTCAGACACAGACAGAGTGCTTAGAGCGCTTTCCGTGCATTGATTCGTCTAATTTTGGTTATCATTTTGTGTTTTATTCAAACGCAAGAGAAGGCTGTGAGAAAAAACAAGGATTATGGGATATAGGACAAGACATGTAAACAGAGCAGGCCTGATGCTCCATTTCTTTTACATGTTTTGCTGGAAACATTGGGAAACTATTCTGGGCCAGATCCTCTCTGAGCTATTTTGGCAACTGTAGACCTTACAGTGGCGTTCAACATCCTTGACCAGGCAAGGAAAGGAGTGTGGGGACTGATGTAATGATTTACTCTTCACAGATTATTTGCCCAGAGGACTTCCCTTCTCTTTGCAAACATGGACCTGGGTTTTAAAACCCAGGCATGTGCAACTGTGTATATACATACAGCTGTGTGAATAACTGTGTAATTTATGTGCATAAATGCCCGGTGTGCTCACATAAATCACTTGCTTTCATTCACGGATGACCAAGTAGCTCCCTAGCTGGCCATGTTCCCATACAAATACCTTATTTAGAGACAAGCATTAGGTATCCATGGCACATGAATGTACAGGTGGTAACTGTATGCCCTTAAATTGATAAATAGCAATTTTTTTTTTTTTTTGAGCCTGTATTTGTTTCACATCCTCCCTTCTTCCTCCAAGCCTGTCCCAGGACCCGAAACTCTGAATTGTGCATCTAGTCTCTCTGCAAAGGAGGTTTGTTTTGACTATTTTTCTATTATGAATTCAGTGCTTTAGGGAAGTGCTTGAGCTTATGACTGCACTTCTCAGATAGACCAGACTCCAGCGGCCTTGAACCTGCATGCCCACCTGCATCTTTGCATGATTCTTTTGCACAGTTCACAGAATCTTCAAGGTTGGAAGGGACCTTTAGAGATCATTTAGTCCAACCTTCCCTCTCAAGCAGGCACACCTAGAGCATGTGGCACAGAGTGGCGTCCAGGCGGGTTTTGAAGACCTCCAGAGAAGGAGAATCCACAACCTCCTTCCCATAAGTTACCTTATGGGCAACCTGCAGACACCCAGCTGGTGCCTGGGGACATCCTGAGCTGTCTGGATCCTCAGCAGGTGGCACTGCCTATGTGGATCTTGTGCTTTGTGTGTCCTTTGGCCCTACCATCCACACAGCCAGTACTAAGAGTGGCTTCAGGACCACCTGTAGCTTGTGCCAATACAGCCACCATGCTCAAAGTCCCTTTATAGAGAGGGGAGTTAGAGGAATCTCTGCTGCTTTATCAGTTTGAACTTTCTGTCCACAATATCTTTTCACTTGTGCCATTTTTTGTTTGTCATGGGGACAGGAGGTTGAGGATTACCAGGCAGTGACCATTACAGTGAATGCAGAAAGGAGAATGTCCTTTGTGGTCTGAACATTGGTCTGAACATCCACTCTGTGAAGGTTCACAGTCTATCCCCTGGGATTAGATTAGATTAAATTTGATTTTTAAAAAATGAAATTCAACAAACGAAACTGCAACATAATCTGAAAACTCTTTCCCGCCTCTTTTGAAAGGTATTTTTGACAGAATGCACTGTTGGGGTAAAAAGTCCTATATGTCCTTCAACTGACTGACTAGGAATGCTATTTAATAAGATGCTCTGGAGAAATTTTTAGAGTGAACTTGATTATTGAATACCTGTGCATTTAAAGCATCAAGTAGCTTTAAAGACATTTAAAAATGAGATGTGTTCAGCTGTAAATGTTACTTGAAAAAGAATGATCATTATTGTCTAGGTACAATGTGCCTCTAATATAAGAATGGCTGCAGAGTCCCTTTTCAATCTGTTATTTAGCAGATGACTTTCTGACATCTGTATCTGCACAACTTACTATGAATAATTTAAACCATAGAGAGCAGAAAGTATGACTGAATTAAAAGACTGAAAAAAAACCTTGGAAAAGCTTTCATAATCTTGTTGCTTGCTCAAAACTTGAAGATCAAACAAGAAAAAAAATGCAGTTTAGGATTACTACACACTGAACAAGGAACCAGCAGAGCTGCAGAGCTGAGCTCATTGGCTGTATCCACTTTACATGGCATCTCTTTGTAGTCACTCAGGAAGAAGCTGTAGACATTAATAAGGAAATATTAAACATTTATTTTGCATGTTTTAACTTATCTTCACAGGATTATTTGGTAAGTAATTTATGTAACTAGATAGACTTCATTCCAACATTGTGTACAAATTACTTATTGCTTGCATTTTAACATTGTTTTTGTTTACCTTTAAAGTCAGCCTGAGAAGGAAAGGTTCATGGCCACAGATGAGTTTTCCTGTATGTCAACAGCAAAAGGTATGGGAAGTGTATTTTCTGCAGAGTAATCAAAAAAACTCTAGTCCCCAGAAGAAGATATGTGTGTAAGAGGTTACTACCACAGCAAAGAATTGGAAGGGCTGCAGGACTGAAGGCAGTTGCTCTTGTTCCTCATAGTGAGAAGATGTCTCCTTGCTGGTTGCACCAGGGTTGCTGTTGTGGTGAGGGGTTTTGTCCAGTCCATCTCTTTGTGAGCCAAGAGGTGACGCTCGTTGGAGTGTAGAGAGCTTTGCTTCTGCCACAGCCAGGCCTAGGCGCAGGTTAAGCAACTGGGAACACTCACAAGGAGAACTGCGTTTTTAGCAGTCACCTATTCTCTATTACCAAAGCCTTATCCAGCTAACCTGTGTGTGTCCTTTAATGCCCTTTAATTAATTATTTCTAACTTATGTTAGTATATGATGAGTGGGATGGCATAGTCTGGATGAACAGTCAGTACTGACTGCTTAACTGTGCAACAACGTGTTTTTAACTCTCCCAAAAGGCTATGTGTTTTAAAACTTGATCGCAGTGTTTGGAATGCTAGGTCAGCATAGCCCTTATTCCATTCAGTGCCTTGTGGATGTAGGCAATAGACAGGATGCATTTCTCTGCATGCTGTGCTCAAGTATAAATCAGAAAGACAAATAGTTATTTCTCAGCCAGCAGTGAATTAAATATCTTGCAAACAATACTAGCCATCCTGAAATTGAGAACTGACCCAATCCATGACTGAAATGCATATAAATAGCCATTATTTCACTCCACCACCTGTCTATAGCCCAGGACAGGCAAAGAGTGAGGGTACTTGTACAGCAGCACAATTTCCTACCTGTTATCTTCATGTTCTGCAACACCACATTGCAAAACACATGCACTGCAGAGCACGCTTTCTTTCCTTTTTTTTCCCCCTAGAATTTATTGTTTGAGAAATTCTAGTTTTAACTATGTTTTCTTACGGGACACCTTCAGGTAGACCTGTAAGTTGTTTGCTGATAGAAAATGGAGAGAGGTGAGAAAATGAACTATCGACACAAGAATACTGCCTGCTATCCAAATTGCCTTAATTCATGAAGGAACATAAAGTTTAGACACAGATTTATGGTGCCTTAAATTCAGGAACGGCTCCATTGCTTAAAGGCACAGCTCTTTTCACTCAGGCGTTGCGTTCTGCAGATCTGGAGTGAACCAGAGTGTAAGAGTGCAGCGCTGCAATGTACGGACACAGGCTCTTTGAGAAGGATAGGGCAGGAGAGGAAGGTGCCGTTTATGACAGAGCCGTGTGGATCCATGGAAGTCAGCCTCAGCGTGGATGATGAGCCAGCTGAGAGCATAGAGGTAAGGTTTGGAGGTGTGACACAAAGTTGTGGTGGTAAGGCTGCCCCATCAAGAAGTGAAACCTTCTTCAGACTATTGGAAAGAGCCTCCCAGGTCCTCATTACAGATTTTAACCAGTATCTGATACCTGCTGGAGAAACGACGAGCAATCGAAGAGTTTCTGTAGTGTATGGATGAAGTTTGTGATGGTGTTCAAGAAGCTGACAAGGGGAGATGTTCTGCCAGGCTTGATACAGACAAGAAATAATTGTTTAGGATTTGAAAGCTGGGGACTGTTTTGGCTGCTGTGACCATGGGATGGTGCAATTCAGGATCTAGAAAAGAAGAAAAAGGGCAAAAAATAAGATTACACACCTTAACTTCAGGACAAAAGACTTTTGCCTGTTTAGAGACATGCTTTCAAAGATCTCATGGAGTACAACTCCTGGAGGGAAGAGAGATCAAAAATCCGTGACTGACATTCAATAATCACATCCTCTAAGCTCAAGAGTGGTCTGCCTCATGACCATGGAATCAGTCAAACATGGTGGGAAGCCTGCACTGATGAACAAAGAGCTTGTGACTAAATTAAAATATATATCTATATATGTATAAAAAGGAAGAGAGGAAGTGTACAAGAGAAGAAAGTAGTTACAGGTGACCCAGGGTAACAAGAAAGGCTTCCACAGATACATCAGTAGCAGAAGGAAGGCTAGGAAAAATGTGGATCATTTTCAGAATAAAGCAAGGGAGCTGCTGACAAAGGACGTTTAAGAAGTATCAGTACTCAAAGCCTTTTTTACCCTAATCGCTATCAGTAAGACAAGCTTTCAGGAATTCCAGGCCTGAGACCACAGGGAAAGTTAGAGGAAGTCCATGTTAGGTGACATTTAAACAAATTTGGCAAACACAAGTCCATAAGACCTTATGGGATGCCCCTGTGAGCGCTGAGGCAGCTGGCTGATGTCACTGCCGGGCCACTTCCAATAACCTTTGAAAGGTTATGGTGTTTGAGGGAGTTTCCCGAGGACTAGAAGAAAGCAAATATGATCTTTGAGAAGGATCTGGTGAGCTACGGTTTGGATGACTTCACCTTGATCCTTGGGAGGGTGGTGGAAATCATTTCCAAACAAGTGGAGGACAAGAAGGTGACTAGAAGCAGCCAGCATAGTACAAAAGGGACACCATGCTTGACTTCCACAGGCTACAAAGATCATTAAGAGCCTGGAGCACCAAGAGCCTGCCTTGATGGTTTTTTTCCCTTGGCCTCCAGAAGCTTCCCATCTTTCTCCTTTTGAGGTGTGAAAAAGCAGTGCAAAGCATTGTTTCAGACATCTTTTGGGCTTCCTATTTCCTATCCTAAGGTCTTTCTTCAATGTAGATTTTTTATTTCAGAATTTCCTTTTGGAAGGAGAGAATTCTGTGTTCAGAGTAGCTCTTGCACCTTTCACAGGCACTTGCTTTTTTTCTTTCTGAAAAAAAAAGTAGTCTATTGAAGAATGACTGTCTTGAGCAAAAACTAGTATAAAGAGTAAACTGCAAACATGAAAATAAAGATGTCTATAGTCACCAGAGAATTTATCATCAATAATAATTTGACCAGCTGTACATTTCAACATTTCTATAGTTATAAATTAAACCTGATATTTTAAAATGGAGTTTATCAGAAAAGTTTGAGGGTTGTGCTGAAACTAATATTCTTTATGTGTGGATTTCCCTTTTTTATGTGTTAATTTAAACTACAATCTTATACTTCTTTGAAAAAAATAGTCAATTTATCCAAGCTGCTGTTCCATTTCAAAAGATGTCAGAATAAGATTCCTCACCTATTCAGTGAAAGCTAGCAACCCCACAGAGCCATTCTTTAATCACTTCAATGCATGCCTTCATAGAGAGCTGAAAGTGTTCTTGACTTTATTAAAATATATTTCTCTTTCCAAAGCGAACACTAATCCAGATTCAGAGTCAAAAGATCATCTTGCTCAGTTTGGAAGGGTTTTTATTTTTTTGTTTCTGATGTTAGTAAGCCTTGAAAGTTTCAGTATTGTTGCTGGTATGTACTTTGATCAGTGGATTTGAAATGTAAGCTCTTTGGCCATGGCCCATATTTTCATTATGTTTATGCAGAGAAAACCAAATTCATTTGGAGGCCTCTTGATTCCAATAGCAATACACAGTAATTAGAGAATGAATATTAATAAGCAGAGCTTTATTTAGTGAGACAGAAGACACTC
>JAVCKT010027478.1:0-10856 GCA_032273925.1 Rhynchotus rufescens | reverse complement strand
CTGCTTGAGCAGGAAGGTTGGACTAGATGATCTCTAGAGGTCCCTTCCAACCTTGAAGATTCTGTGATTCTGTGAGGATGAGTTGGACTGCCAAAAGCTCAGAGTAGCTTGAATGAGGTACTTGCTTTCTATCAGAATGGTGAAGAGGCAAATGAAAGAGAAGAGTGAGTGAAAAGGAAAAGAAACACTCCAGTGTTGCTCTCCCTCCACACTGCGGGACCCTGAGAGCTCAGAGTTTCAATGTTTCCTGATTCAGTCACATGGCATGGGTATGTCCTGGCCTGGGATACTGCAGAGACCGAGCAAGGAGGTCGTGTTTCAGTCAATTTTCTGCAATCAGTGCTATGAGAGAAGGTAGCCATTTTACTCACTGCTTCAGTCAATCTAGTTGAATGAGTCTGAAGTGTATGTTTACTTTGTAGGACATGGGCTGCATTAGCCACCTATAGTGTTATCTGCTATGGAATAGGAGGAGATGGCCGTGCCCATATTTGCTTCCTCATGGAGGATTTATGCATGTACAACTAGTAATGCCACTTTCTAATAGCAGAAGAGAAAAACAGTTGACTCTGAAAGAGCCTGGTGCATATGTAACATTAGTCTGGATGAGACTGTACTGCAGTAGCAGACTTATTCTTTCTCCATCACCTCAGAGAAAATAGTCTGCTTCATAGAGGACAGCTCTCCAAAGACAAACACTGGGTACAGGCCAACTGGACACATCTTATTGGAGGAAATCTGGTCACAGAGGGGATGGCACTTCATTCATAACAGTAGTATTTTTTTCCCTTATGAATTATAAAAGAGTAATGTATCAGCAGTACATAACAAAGTCTATCACAGGTCTCTGGACAGTGAATGTAGCTCATTAAACTGACTATAACTGACAGCTAAGTGCTTAGAAGCTAAATCTCATGCTGAACAAATGCTCACACAAAGCAACCTGTGTGCCTTAAATGGCCTGGGAGCTCCATTCTCTATTGCAGAAATGACTGACTGCAGCCTCAGAGCATCTCGGGACCAGACTTGGCATTGCAGTGGAGTCATGTGCATGGTGAGGTGACCTGAGAGATGAAGCTGTGCTCTGCTCACCTTGCTCCTGTCTAAGCTTCCACCACTTCAACTGCAGAAAGCTCACTCAGGGACTCAGGTTTTCAGCAAGATGAGTTGCTTATCCTGTGGTTGGATCACGTCTAGGGAAGGACTGTGGCAGAGGGGAGGCATTAACTCTCAGCTAAGTTGAGAAAGCAGGACCACACCATCAGGGCTACATCTATGTTATATCAGTTTAGCTGTATATGACTGTGTCTCACTAGATATGTCTATATATGCACTCATAAGAGTGTCAGCTTTGCTTTTTAATTGTAATTGATAACCAAAGGGAACAGCTAAAATATCATAAGAAAATCCAGATTTAATAAGCATCTCTTTAAGAAGTGGACACTAAGGCACCTTTCTTTATCATCTGTGTATGTTACCATGTGTGTAAGTGCCCTTTAGAGTCAATTGAGAGAAAGAAATGCTGCCAGTGTGTGACTCCTCCAATCTACCAGTTTAAATAAATGCAAGGAAGTAACTTCTAAACAGTGGGAAATGACCTTCTGGAACATGCTGCCACAGGAGGTTGCAGGGGGCAGATAGTGTCCACAAACTCAGAAAAGGCTTAGATGAATTTATGGATAATGGGCTCAAAACAGATGTTACAGGGAAGAAAGAGGGTTGCATCTTTCACTGTTCATCATCCAGTGACTGTGGACATTGGTCAAGTACATGTGAAGGGACCTGCGAAGTGGCCAGGCTCATGGCCTGTCAGCATTTCCCATTACTGGTCATGTACAGTGCTGAGACAGAGGGACCACTGGTCTGATCCAGAAGGAAATATCTTATACTTCTGTACTCTCTCTGGGCCCAAACATGAATTCTTCACTGTCTGCCTGGCTTCAGACAGTACTTCCCCTATTCCTTTCCCTTGCAGGGACCACACTGCAGTGCCCTAGAAATTCAGAGGCTGGGATGTAAGAATAGAGAGGTGGGAAAGGATGGAAAGAGCATACCAAAGTAGGAGTACTGCGGTTTTTACTCACAGGATACTCTTTGAGGCTGCCTTTCTTGGAGAAACAAAAATAGATGTTTTTGTCAGCTATAAATTCATCATTGTTTGTTGAACTGATAGCTGGGAAAGTGCTTTTTATCTAAAAACCATAAAATGCATCTTGATCTTGAATATTTGTATCCATCTGGCTAATAAAAACAGTTTTTGTTAATGCTGTATAAAAAGCAGTCACTTAAGGAAATATCTTGCTTCATGGCCAAAACTGGAGTAACTAGAGCTGAACTACAGAGGTCCAGTTGATTGAAGAGAGTGGAAGTACTTCTGATATCACCCAGACCATGAAGACCTTACATGGCAGCCCCTTCTCAGGGGTGCTACAGTAAATCTGGGTGACTCCTGTTATTGCTGATGAGTAGAGAAAGTCTAGTTTGAAGGGGTAGTATTTAACTTAGCTAACTCTCAAAATAAACATATCATACCACGTGAAATCACCTGGTAGTGAAGCAATGCTCTGTTTTGGACTGAATGATATATTTCAGTTTGATTCAAAGCTCGTTTTCATATTTCTTAGTAATAATAATGATAGTCTCTGACTTGATCTACACTGAAGTATTTATGTGGACTTAATCTCTCAACTAAAAAAGGAAAAATTCCCACCCCCCAACTATTATTTGACTTTTCACAGTAATTGTTCTAGTTCTGTGGAAAATAGCTGTTATATTTTTTTTTTTTTTTTTTTCTGTTTTGCTTCTTATGTTATAGTTTGTGGTAGGTCTCCAGAGATCACTGGCCCAACCTAGCTATGTGTTAAGTAAGCTTGAACCCTGCTTTTCACCCTATGCTGCGCATTGATATTGCATTTGTCATTCAGGGGCCTGTAGGAGCACGTGACTGAGAAATGAGGAGGAAGTTCTAGAGAGATTTTTAAGAGCATTGAAATCATTTTGTTGCAGAAACTTTTCACTGGGTTTTCTGGTTCTGTCTGTGTCATGAGGAAGAAGGTGTAATGCACCATATGATGTTCTTCAGTAGATTTTGAATCCTATTGACCTTTGACATAAAAAGAATTCTTTTAAGGGCATAAGTAAGTAAAATTGAAAACAGTTCTCTTGCCAAAAATCGGTTTTGCTGATGTGTTATGCAATTAAACGGAAGAACACTTTCTCTAGATTTTTCCAAAGTAATAACATTATATTTTGAAATAGTGAACTTCCTTCTACCTTCATTTCCTCCTGAAGAAAACACTGAGCAATAACAGGTCTTACAACTTAAAGGTCTTAGGTGATTTATACTCTACTATACTGAATTTCAGCCTGGCAGCTTTATCTGCATGGGTGACGGACGCCACTTGGAAATGCTCATGGAAATACTTTGTAGAAAACAATCTATCTCAGTCTGTGAGAGCCAACTGTTTCAAACCCCCATGTAGAAAATCCAAAATCATTTTAGTTGCTGATCTTAATTTCCCAGAAACATCAGATGTTTCGCATTATCATGGAATAACTTTTACAACGTGACTCAGAGAACTTGCTTATTAAATCCATGTATCTTTGGGAATTAGGTGAAAATATTAATTTATCTGTTCTTAATTTAGGCCTTGTGCTACAAACTCTTATAAATTTAGGAAGTCTTTGGGAGAGAGGCACATTTTTTAAAAAAAGTTAATCTGATGCTTAACTCCAGGTAGTGTGTTTGAAGGAAGAGTTCTTCATCATTACAGCTATTCTAAAGTTAATAAATGCTTTAAACAAACAGTATCATTTCTACCTTAGAAAACTAGTGGAATTTGCAGATTATCCAGGGATATTTGCCAAGCCCTTCTATTTTTTTTTTTACACTTTTCTAACTAAGAAAATTAAGGCTCACTGTTTTTACGTGATTGGTATCAAGAGATTGTTCAATATTTTATATATACACATGTCTGTTTCTCAATAGTTTGATGAGGTTTATAGATGCTTTTGACTGTATTATTCATTATCTCCCAATTGTCTTTTTAGTGTTTTATTATACTTTGACAGACTAAGCAGCTGTTTAAGTACAAGTATATATTTTTCTTGGTCTTTGTTCAGAGTTGCTTTAGCTCTTGTGAAACACTGATTTCCAGCTGTGAGCCAAAGCAGTTTGAAATCTCTGCAGCAGACAGCTAAGGATACAGTTTAATTAGCCTGCTTTGATCTCTTGTATGGTGGCTGATGATTTACTACAGCTTGCAGCATGGTGAGGCAATTATATTCATGGTCATTATGACAGCATCCTTTGAGCCAGAGTTATCGTAGAAGTAAGATTAACTGTAATGGGATTTTGTGGGGCCCAGAAGCCAAAATAAAGTAATGCTATATCCAAAAGAGTGCAATAAAGGAGAGCTTCGTAAGTAAAATATTGGGTGAAATCTTGGCCCAGCTGAAGTTAATAGCAAATTCTTAGTAACTTCACCAAGAGGAACGCACTCATAGGATATCCCAGACACAGAGTAACTTGGAAGACTTTCTGAAAGATGCAAACTACATAGTCCTTTTTGGGTTGATTCCACTGTCAGGCCATGATATGGAAACAGAGCTGTACTCCATTCCCTTCAGTATTAATTTCTTCCTTCTTATAAAAGCATAGAGGATGAATTTGGAGATTATAATTAGCTTTGGGGGTTTTCCTTCTTTGACCCTTGTTTTTTATTTGAAACACGCAGGTCCTGTGCAAATGCTCTGTCATGATGGGGAAACATTTCCTGAGGAAATCTATAAAGTATAATGCAGTGCTGTATAGAAAGCACACATGGTGATTTCCAGTCAGTATTTCTAAATCAAATGTTGGTAGTTTGTTGTGCAACACTTCTGGATTCCTCATCAGGAGAAACTGCACAGATGAGTGTTGTATTAATTAACCTTGATTGTTCTACTTCCATAGTAGCTAATAACAGCCAAAAGACAGCTTTGTTGAGTCAAATCAAACTCTCACTCAGTGAAAACAGGATGCTTCCTGCTTGCAACAGTAGTCAAAAAGTTTAGGAAAAAGTGTCTGAGGACTTAGACTTTCTGTCTAAGGACAGAAAAAGTATATATTGAATTTTCCTAGAATATTGTCTTAGCCTCAAGCAGTCTATGTCTAAAAGAAGATATGCTCTCGATAACCCTTTCAGATTTTTATTCCATGAATTTCTAATCCCTTTTTGACTCCATGTAAATTCCTGTCATTACAACATCCGATTTCCAGAATCCCACTGTTGAGATGCATTTAAAGGACTGACCTTTTCTGCCAATTGCTGTCCTATCCCACTGGACAATGACCACCTCTCTACATGGTCCAGAGCTTCCTTGCAGTCCTGTGGGCATTTCTTTGCCATGAAACCCAGCATTGTTCATCTTATGGATGGCAGGAAGTGCACACTTAAGCAATGCCAGGCTGCAAGAAGCCTTGGGAATAGCTGTTGAGGAAGGGCGGATAATAAGAATACTCACAGTATATAAAGCCTGACTTTAGGGTAAAGTGGATTCCTGCTGAAATTAATGGACTAGATGAACAGACTGTAGCCCACAAAGAGGACTGCTGTAATGATTCTTTGTTCCTATATATCACTTTTAATATTATTTTTTAAAGCAATGACATATTGTAACTGCTGAGGTGAAGAAGCAGACCATGGGAAGCTGGAATTAAAAGTTGGTGAGCAAACTGCTCTACCGCTTACTTGAAGGTGGGAATTCACCTTTACCACCCAAGGAAAACAAGAACATGTGAATTAGTGCAACTTCCAGCTTTGATTTTTGTTTCATTTGGCTTTTCTTCAGTGGGGCATTTAATCAGGTTGCCAGTGAGTGTCAGATGTAGCCTTGGGAGCAGGAGTTTGGCAAGCTGCGTGGGTTTCTCTTCTGCTTCAATATTGCCTTACTAATACTAATATCTTGATGTGTAGAAGCTTTTGCTGCAGTTAGACCCACCTATTTACTTTCCTGCCTGCATGAATTCTGCCAGCAGCTCTCAGCAGGAGTGTTGGGTACATGAGGTTGTTCTCCTTCCTCCTCAGTTACTCTTTATCAGCTATTGGCTCCCCAAAGTGAACAATCACCTTCTGTATTTCTAAAGGAAACTAGCCTGACAAAGCATATGGTTTTCCACGAGCTGCTGCATTTTGTGGTTTCTCAACAACATGCTACTCTGTCTGCTCTTAGTCACTGGTAGTTAATGGCTTTGGGACTTTTAAAACCCAAAATTAAATGGCTTTAAAGACAGAAATGCTCTGATGCCACTGTGATTTTTCCACAGGACAGTAGGCCACAGGAGTCCTACTGGCTCATCAGGCAGTGGGGCAGAGAAATTTTGCTCTGCCATTGCTTTACTTATCGTGGAAGAACAATATTGCGAATGTCATTCTTTGGCTTCATTCATTCATACTGCTTCATTGAGAACAAGCCATGCTCTGAGGGCTTCTGCCTTTGACTGCTTTCCATTAAATGTCTGAGAGGAATTCTTTGTCTTCGGCGTTACCGGCCCTGCGAGCCGTCACGGGTTAAAACCTCCCTAGGTAGACAGGAGCTGTTAGAGCTGCCTGAGCTGGTGACCCTTAGATAATGAGGTCATGGGGAGATTTCGGAACCATATGTTTGTCTCTGCCCAGGTGCTTTGAGGATATGTAGACATGTGTCAAGGATATGTCAAAGCTCATGGACACTTCCACAGAGCTCAAGCCTTCCCCAAGGCAGCCCACTTACCAGACACTTCACTTCCAAATGTCTGAACTGGGCTCAGTGGGGCAGTTCTGATGAAGCTTGTTGAAGCACTTGCAATTTAAATAAGAATTTTGCCTGATCAGCTTTAAGTGTTAATTTTCATGTACTCTTGCTGTGACTCTTATCGTGACTCTTGTCCTTTAAAAGAACTCACTACTATTATTTTTATAACTGCTAACAATCACCATTATTGTACTTTTATTGAGGGGCCTGGTAACTTCGGAAGTCTGTGGTTAACATTATCTTTTTGCCTATCAGCTATTGACACATACAAGGATTTTTACTCTCGGGGTTGCTTGTCTCTCAGCAGAAAGACTGCTTTACACTGCATTATATGCCTTCTCTCCTGTTCTCTTTGGGTATCAGTGTTGTCAGACGTTAAATTTTTTTATTATTATTATTTATAAAGGCTGTTGTTTCTCTTTGGAGTGTAGTAAATCCAAATTAGAAGAATACTGTGATGTGGACAACGAGAATCTCTGCAGTCTGCAAGTATGTTGGCTGCAAGTGTCAGACTCAGCTATATGCCCTAGACAGGGTTGCATTTTTAAAGATGGAGAGAATTTACAGTAAGTGAACTTTCCAAATTTATTCCACAGATGACTTCTATTGCTTACAACACAGCTTTGGAAATCAGGATCACTGTCTTTAAGGACCTAGAAAGAAGTCAAATGCTTAATTATTTCTACATAGTAGAGAGAAAGTAGGAGAGGGACTCAGGCTTAGTCTGGTTCTTAATATCTCCTATCAGCAACTTCAGGCAGCTCTCTACGCTGCTAAGTGTTCTGACTTTTTAAGATGCCCTCTGACACACCCAAATATCCTGAAGCAATAAAGGAGCTGCCTAAGAGCTCCATGTTGGGTTTTGGATTTCTCTCTGGGGAGTAGCATCAAGCAGGATGGCATTGCTTAGGACAGATGGTGATGACACTTAAGTACTTACCTGGTTGGGCCCAGGATCCCTTAAGTAAGTGAAATGTAGCTGATTTTGCAGCAATTTCCTTTACAAAGGAAAAAACAGGACAGTCAACAACATGAGGCTCCATATTTACACTGATGTTTTTGAGAATTTTGTCAGTAACTTGCTTGGAGGCAAAGTATGGACTATCATGACCCCAACAGATGTCTTGTGAATTGAGCCTCTGCTCCTGCTTTGCTGCAGCTTTGGCTCTCATTCTACAGGTTAACCACCCCTTGGAGACAGCATGGCCCTTAGAGTCTTTAACATGCTATTTAAAATGTAAGATCTTCTCCATGCCAATCTCCTTTGCAATTGATATCTTTACAAGAGTCTTGCAGATCCCTATCTTCAGAGCCTGATTGCTAAATGGTAATCAGAGACCAAACTTTTCATTCAGGCCCCTGTGAGGAAATGTGGTCTTGCAATACAATGATAATACTTATTCTTTAAATTAGAATCTGCACGCTGCAGTTTTGCTCATTGTTCTGCCTCTTTGTTGGCCACGTGCCTGAAATAACAAAGCCGGAGACTGTTTGCACGGCGGTACTACATCTTATTTTAATAACCATAACTCATCACTTTTTTTTTCATTTTTTCAGAGGAAACCTCTAAAGAACCCCTTGGCTTTGACCATATTTTATAGATCTATTGGATTTCAGAAGGACAAATAAAAAGCACTCATAAGAAGGTGTCGTGAGAATGGGTAACTATTACATGCCTGCAAGGTGACAAATTTTGGCTACTGTGTACATATGAAAGGAATATGAAAAGAGTGCTGGGAAACCTGTTCAAGAGTTTGGAAAAGGGCCCAAAAGTTGTGCTTTCTGCTTGTTCTTTCTGTGTAGGTCTGCAAAAGGAAGAAAATTGTTTCTGCTGGATCCTATTTGTTGTTTTGAGGTTACTTGGGCCTTTCATGTGCCAAGGAAGGGGACATATTTGCAAGAATGGGAGAAATTGAGAATAAAATATGCTGTAAAATGCTCCCAGTAGAGTATATCTGGCATCTATGGAGACAATGCACCGTTTATTAAGACAATACTGCTGTGGCAACCCAGGCAACATGAGTTTATTTTATGGGATTCACTGCACAGAGCTATCTCTTACCTTACAGGCATATGAAGGCTCTATATTTGTCTTCTTGCAAAATTACTGTATAAGCAGCCTTTAGGATATTACATCCCCAAACTCTCTCATGCTGGATCCACACCTCACTTCCAGGAAACTGAGGGTCCTAGATCTTTGTAGGTTTTCTTGCACAAACCGTTTGGGAATTAGCTAGAATTATTTCACTATCCCAGTGACTGGCTTTTTTTTTTTTTTTCTGAGAATTCCCAGATTTTTTAAAAAAATTTCCATGTACATTGTGAGCTTAGCTTCCAAAAGGGAGAAGAGTTTGTAATCACAGTGTCTACCTCTTGCCAGTCTCCCAAATAACTTCTGAAAACATAAAACGATTTGAGCCAGATTTTATCTTCCTGCATTGTAGGGGAAAAGCAAGGAGAACTTGGCCATGGTCTCTTCTGGTTGGCAGCACTTGGCTAATTGGCAAGAACAGCACACACAGGGCTTCAGAAGAGCCATAGAAAATACTGCCTGTGCCTGGTGAGGTTGCCATGGAAGAAAAGGATAGGGAATTGAGGTTTAGAGTGGGAATACAGACAGTCAACTCCTCAGTATATCTGGGGACAGGAGTTTATTAAATTAAGTATGTTGTGACCAAGACTGAAAAGAGGAGTAGAAGTGCTGGAAAAGATATAACAGTAGAAAGATAAAATAAGGGAACCATAAACTCTTCTCTCTTCATTTTCTTTTCTCCTTTTGCTATAATCTACCTTCTATTCCCTAATAGGATAGATATCCTGCTGTATTTGGTTCAAATCTTCTGATTTTTCAAGAAGAAATTATAAAAACAGCATCATCTAATGACTTTTACAGCCTAGACCATTTTAGGCAGGGAACGCTTGGCAGTTCAGTTCATTCAAGGCAGAGATGCTGGGCCTGTATTGGCTAACAAATAAATTCCAGCAAAGTTTTGGGTGGGTTCCTTCTCCTAGCTGGTATTTGGTCTCCCTTCTAGTACTCTGTTTTAGCTCTGCTGTACAGGAACAAGGCACCAAGACGCTACTTATTTTTAAGACTGCTTCTCCTTGTCATCTTTTGCCAAACCTGGCTCCTGCAAACAAACAAAATGTTTTTCAAAGATTCATGTAAGTTTGGTTAAGTCTTACATTTCTCACTGCCTTCACTTTGAAAAGATCAACAGTGTTGTGTTTTTGCTTACGTGAACACACACACACACACACACACAGATTTCACCTCTTCTGGACCTGATGGGTTTCCTGCACATCCTCCCAGTTCTGAAATACTCTGAAAGGCACAAATTGTAGGACTGATTTATTTCTTTTTTGGAAAGAAAGCAATATGAAGCAGGCATAAGCCAAGAGTTTCAAAAAATATGAGATTAATATTAGGATCTGACATTTTTATTTGGGCTAATAAATAAATAAATAGTCAAAAATCCTGAATAGTTCCCAGCAACAATGTTTGGAACTGATGGTTCAGAGTTCTCAGTTCTTGAGAAAAAGAGGCTGTTTTACCCAGATGCATAGATCTGAATGCAGAGGTCTGCACTGAGTTTCTGCTTTAAAATATCCTGGCCACAGGCTATTTTATTTCGTGCAGTCTAATAAGTAGGCAAATTTGAGCAGGGAGGTTAGATGTTGGTGTTACGACTTTGATGTTAAGCTCTAGCAAAAATATTGGCCTAGATCTGTTTCATTTTAGCTTTGTTCCTACAAGGAAATCAAATCACTGTTCCTTTCAGAGCTCTATCCTTCTGCTCAGATTTTCCATTCTTAATTCTTTTAACTGCCCAAATGCTATACATTTTCATGTAACTATTATCATAACAGCTTTTCTTTAGAAAGTAGAAATGAAGTCTGCACTGCTTAACAAATTGGATATATATTTTACCCAACTCAGCAGAAAACTTCTGTTTGAAAGTGCCTTTTTCTTGGGGTAAATGGGATGCATTTGGTAAAGTTTATGAAATCTTATTGAAATTTTATCATTATGATTTGACTAGAAAATGTTTGATGGACGAAAACTAGATTACTAGATTAAC